>PXYN01000311.1:0-219053 GCA_003056585.1 Lecanicillium sp. MT-2017a
TAAATTTATTAATTCTAATTAAATTAATATCTAATAGAGTAAAATTAGGCTAAATTTACTATAAATCTAAACTTCTAATAATAAAATAAATAATTAAAATTATAAAATTAAGCTAAATATTATATTCTATTTTAATCTTAACTTAATCTTAATCTAAAATCTATCTCTATTATTATTTTTAGCCTTATCTTCTCCTTTACCTTTATCTTTATTAATATTATTTAGTTCTCTAACTATATATAGCTTAAGTTTAGTAAGGGTAGAAGGTTCTTTATAATAATATTTAGAATATTAAAAATACTTTGCCTTTTTAGTAGTATTAGCCTAGGCCTACTTTATATCTATTTAGTATATCTTATAAAATTTATCTATCTCTTTATTACCTTCTTTAAATATTTTAAGTATAGTAGCTTTAATAATCTAAGCTAAAATTGCTATAGGATTAATACTCTGCCTAGACTTTTTAGTATAAACTTAGAGGAAACTAATAATACTATTAGATATAGTATCTAACTAATTTATATACTTTATAAGATAAGAAAAAATATAATTCTCTATAGATTTAGCCTAGGCCTAAGCTACTTCTATAGCTATAAACTATTTATATTATAAATCTAATATCTTATAAAGAAAGATCTTAGTATTATTAGATAAGCTTAAAGCTGATCTAATTATAGTCTAATATTAGGCTTAATAAGTTACTTTATTATAGTTATTTTTATTATAGTAAGCTTTATAAATTAAACTATTAAACTAGAATAATTAGTTAACTAGAATTTACTATAAAATTAGACTAATACTAATATATCTTTACCTTATCTTCTAAAGTCTAAATAATATATTTATACTTTTATAGAAATTTAGTTAATTCCTTTACTAACTTAATAATACTAGTTACTAACTACTTAGAAATTAATATAATTCTAATATAAATATAAAGAAAATTTATTAGGTTATAGTTACTTTTAGCTTTAGTATAGCTAGAATAATTCTTTATTAAAGTGCCTAGCCTTAAGTTAGTAAAAGTTAAGCTAAAATTAGTTTAAATATATATTAATCTAATAAAAATAAGTTAAAATATAATATTATAATATTCTTTTAATATACTATATATAAGAAATAGGCAAAAGCTAGGCTAATTTTATATTAATTAGCTCTATACTAATAGAAATATCTTTAATATAAGTCTTAGGTATTATCTTTTATATAGGTTAACTATAATCTTATAATAACTCTATATCTTCTATAATACTAGGGGAACTATAAGGAAAATTTACCTTAAATTTAGATTAGTTATAAAAAGGAAAAGGAGAAGAAAAAGGAGGAAATTAAAGCCTTACTTATAGATAGAAATTAATTAAAATCTAGAAATAATATTACTAGGCTTAAAAGAGAGCTTTAAAAGGATTTTAAAAGCTTTTTAATAATTAACTTACCTTAAGTTAATAATAAAGCTTATATAATATAGCCCTATAATAGATATTAAGGCAAAATTAAGCTATTTTTGCCTAAATAGCAAATTAAATATAATAGCAATATATAGTATATTTAAAAAATCCTTGCCCTACTATACCTACTATACTATAAATAATACTTATCTACCTTTATAACTAGTATAGTCTTGTAAGGATTTGCCTTAAATCTAGCAGGATATTAGAAAGGATAAAGCCTATAGGAATATATAGGTATAATAAATACTATTATATTATAAACTACCTTTTAGCACATCTCTAGCTACTATATATACCTTATAATAGTACTATAAAATAGCCTTAAAAGTAAGATAAAGATTTTCCTCTAAGAACTTTAGTTTTTCCTTTATAATTTTAGATATTCTATATAATCTCTAGACTTAAATAGTATATTTAAATAATAATAATAATAATTAATAATTAATTTATTTAGATAAATAACTTTAAAGATAATTAATATTCTATATATCTTTTAATTAATAAGATAAAATTAAAACTATTTTATTAAAGCTTAATAAAACCTTTATAATTAAAAATATAAAAATATAACTAAAATATAATTAAAATATTATCTTTTTTTAAATATTAATATATTTATTTAATATAGTTAAATATCTATATTTAAAAGAGAAGATAATTATAAAAAGACTATAAAATAGTACTAACTTATAGTATAAATCCTATAATAATCCCTAATATGCCTTAAGGCACTAGGCAGAGTTAGGAGAAGTTCAGTACTAGATCGAGTGTCTGTTGCAGTTATGTGACTGTAAGCATATCAAGACTGAGTCGGTCCTAGCTCCTAAAGGAGGAGCAAGTTTAAGTCTATGTATTAGATCGTGACCTAATATACCACCGATTGTCTCCCTACCTAGCCTCTAGGCTCATGTGTTACATTATGTGTTGGAGACACCTATTATGTATATGGTATATCTGTATTTCTAGCGCGCAGCCAGCTAGAATAACCTAAAAGAGACATCAATTATCAACCATATACTCCGCCTTTGAGTCCGTGACAGTATAGGTATAGGCATGGCTGGTGGCACAGGCACGATGCTGTATAGCAAGTGTTGTATAGCTAGTAGTGAGGTAGCAATTCTTTTGCTAACTTGATTTTCTATTCTATCTATAAGGTAAGGGTACCTGTAGATGTAAGAGGGGAGTTGTACGCAGTGCTGTTATGACATTTTAGGAGCCACTCTAGGGTATCGCTCAGACACGCTACGCCTTGGTCCGCCGGCTAGTTTTCCGCGCTTTGCAGAAGCATCTGTCAGGTTCGCGTACTTGACTATAGCTATGAATATTATAGGATGCTGAAATTTGGACAAGGCTGGTAAATAGAGAAAAGCACTGCTTATGCATACATATTCAAAGATTTTGATGCTCATGAGACCTGCTTACGCCGCCTATTAATGGGAGCAAACGAGTAACCGTGGTTCCCATAGCCCCTTGGCACCACTATGTGCTACTAAGTGCCACCAACGCTGTAGATGTTTAGTGGCCTACGCAAGGAGCCACTGAGATCAAAGCGGACGGCATGTTATCACGAGCATAGTATTTCCTTTGCTAAGTCTGACAACGCCGAGTCCCAGTTTTGGACTTGTCCCGTACAGTGTACACCTTAACAAAGAGTGCAAGTTTATGTCACCTCACGCATTATATCTCCATTCCCCTGTGAACGCAGGCTGAATTCAAGGTCGGAGGCCTTGCATTGTTGGTGACTCGCCTCTGTCTATCTTAGACTTGCTCGTTGAGGACGTAGTGGCGGCGACTCGATTGCTTGGCGCGTCAGAGGCGAGTATTGGTCCGGTGGCGGAGACTGGCCTGCTTGATCCAGGCCTTGCATGACCCAATGCTCGTATGTCGGCTCGGCCGTAAACATGAATAGCAAGTGATAGTAAGAGGTCAGGCATACAATGAGCATGACGACGTAGGTGACCCTGTTCGAGTTAATTTCCATGATGTGCTAGGGGAAGAACATATTGAAAAGCCGTGCCAGTAAACCAAAAGCGATGATCCACGTTGTGGAGATCAAACCACATTGCACCAGCTCTGGGCCCAAGTGGTGGCACTCGAGGAGTTGCGCACCACTGGACACAACGTGTCGCTCTACCCCAAAAGCACCAAGTGGGTTAACTGGAGCTGCCAGAAGTCCAGCTAGCAGCTGACCTTCCGTGGAGCCATCGACAGCGGAATTTGGCCGCTCTGATGGGTCGATCAAGCCACAAGCGCGTTCACACCTGCCTATGAAACTTATTACCGGTCATGGCTTGGCAGTGGTTGCTCAGAGTTTTCTTGGCCATTAATAATGGCTCCTAAGCGAGATTTTGTCCAATTGTTTCTTGGCGGGATCGAATGCCTGCAGCTCAACCCGTAGCTTCACCAGTTAGCGATATCCAGTATCCGGGCGGTGCTATAAACCGGGGGAGAGGCATGCGGAAATATTCCTATATATTCGACTCTGTGACGAGACGCTTCTTGGCAAGGCTCATTGGGATCTCGCCAGTCCGATGGTATTTAATAAGAGCGGCTCGAGACAAGGCTCGTGGAGAGAACCACCAATTTGCCGTTCCTCGTCTCGCAACATGATGCACCCCACCAGTTATAGTGCGCTCATATGCGCAATCGCCACCGTCTTCCCCAGCGCTTTCGGCCAAAGGTATGACGATAGTCGCAACCCCATCCGCGACTTCACGCTGGAAGATATCAATGAGGCTATAGCGAACCCAGATGCGTCCGGGGAATTCTCCATACCGGATCCTTCCGGCTTTGACCTGTCCGAAAAATGGCCAGGCACCGAGGTCGAAGGATGGAAAGCGCGCATCGAGATCAAAGCGAACGTGCCAGTATCAAATGACGGATACACCACTCTCACGCGAATCTCCTACGTACCGCCAGAATCTGTTGATATTGTGACCAATGCCTCGGCGAGTTTAGTTGCGACAGACCACACCTGGTTACCCTGCTCGAATTTATGGGCCCCGTCCAAGCTGACGGCATCACCTGATGACGTGGAAGGCTCATGCACTGGCGTCCTGCCGAGGGAGTGTACCAACGATATTCTAGAGTCCCTCCGTGAGGGCTTCTTCGGCGACTTCGATTCAGGATGGCCCGGCGGACATTGCCCACATACAGTGCTGCCAGATTCCTGCCGGTCCACGCTGGGGAATGACACACGATTGATTTCTTACGGTTACTTTCCTGTGAATCTAGAGCGGTTGACGAATCTTACTAACTCCAGGCAGAGCCGAACAAACACAACACGCTTGAATATATGAATATTGTCCCTTGGAATTACTTTGAGGAACTTGACGTTCATGATGAGGATGACGACGCATTCTACCGAGAAGCTCTCGAGAGAGTCTGGATCTTGGGCACTGCTTGGGGCTATTCTAAGTACAGTGAATTTGCCAACGGAACAGACCTTAACATCAATGCTACCATCACCTGTTTGCGGGCGGAGGAGATTTCAAGCTCTGGGGATGAAAACGGCGGAGATAGGAATAGTGCCGGGCGCGATGAAGAAGATAGCGGTACTATGCAGTTGGTCTTGAGCCGGTGGACTGCCTTTGCCCTGGCGGTTGCTTGGTGCGCGCTATATCTGTGATTACCACTGCTTAGCACATCATGCTTGAACAGTAATGAATCATAACGCAACCCCTGTCTCTAACTTCGGCAGCCAGGTGCGATCAAGCCCCTCATTTAAATTCCACTTCACACAGCATCAGGATTAGCCTCGGCCACAGTCTTGCTTGATTCCCCCGCATAGCCGCATGTGTGCTTAAAATGCCTGATGATGGCGTAAAATCTGCAGGGAAAATGCAGAACGAGGAACAACCGAAATCTGCCAGCGTATATCTGCCACTAAATACCAGAACAGTTCTGTAAAATCGAGACTTCAATATTCCACTGGATGATTGTCCGATACATAGCGATATATGGACTCGCCCTATATCAAGACTGAGCTGTCCGTGGATGACAAGCAGTAACAATGTGGAGAAAGACCCTTATAAGGTACGGTTACAGAATTAAGGCTAAGTAGAATGCCTCAGAGATTACTTTTTTAAAAGGGAAAATGAGACTAAGACTTGTCTAATATCTTTTTAAAGGGTAATAGAGAGCTAGCTTAATAGTAAGTCGTCAGGTGGTGAGTCTGTAGAGAAGAATAAGCCTGCTAAGGATACTGCTTAGTCTTACTAGCTAGGCCTATTTAGGTTAGCTATTACTATATTGGTTGTAGTAGCTATAATGTATAGCTAGATTATACTGTAGTATAGATTGTTGATGTTGTGAGGTCGCCTTGGAATGAGAATGGAATAATGATTTGCTGCTTTGCGATCTTGCAGGCGTTGAAGTGGGCGAAGATGCATATGTTCGAGACCTTAATGATGAAATACTAGTCATGTGGTTCACGGTGCCGGTTGTAAATGCTTGTCCCTCCATTATAAGAACTCGTAATGCCCATTTGGTCCGTCTGACTTGGTCAGACTGAACCACCAGAGTGCCCGACGTAGCCAAAAATTGAACTAGCACTCCGTCCAGCCTTCGTCAGACTGGACCGGCAGTGCGTCTGAACAGTTCAGACTGCACTATCAGTTGGTCCGTCCTCGCCAGACTAGACTGCACCGGGAACTGCGGTCTAGACTAATAGACCAACACAGGAGTCGTACCTGCTTGCAAAACTCGCCGGTAATCGCAGGATACGTAGGGACCACAGGTGCCACACTGCCACCTACAACCAACTTGTTCACAAACCTGCCCCCCAGCAATTTGTGCAAACCGGCTGCGTGCGAGGTGAGAAGCGATTCTGATGAAAATTTCTGGCTAAAAATTTTCCTTTTTTCTCGAGAACGAGACATTGAGACTCGCAAAGGCATGAAGTCTTCTAATCGGCCCCAAGCAGTCAGTCGGATCAACGAGACGGAATATTGATTATTTATCTAGGATCGTTGGGCCTCGGGAACTGCTGTATAATTGGGCTATGCCCCTATCCTGCCCCGGTAGTGGCTGCGACTGCCCACAATGCCTGTTCCCTGCTTCATTGCCAAGCCATCCGCGAAAATGTGCCTCTCTCCACGTCATCCTCTACGTCCTACGCACCCGACGCTCTTTCCTGTACCGCCGGTTTGACGTAACAATACTAAAATTTATTTATTAGACAACTGAATACTTCGCGAAGCAGAATGCTTACTTCTGAAGGGACGATCAGAGCGCTCCCGTCCCTGGACCGCAAACATTCGACGAGATTCAAAGTTTCAATGTTCATAGATCCTCGCTGGTCAGTTACTGTAAGTTTTGATTTGGAGAATTGCCGTTCTGTCCCCGTAGACATAGGTGAAATCGATAGAATGTCAATAGCCATCAATAATAAGCTGCGGAATCGTCGTCGCTGGGCTGGTTCTAGCCACCTTTTCAACAGGTCGAGTCATATAAAACTACTATCTTCTATCTCTCTTCTCCGTAAGTAATATTAAAGCTACTATAAATAATAAACTTACCATAATCTAGCCTTTATTAAAAAGGTCTATAATCTAGCAATATAATTTATTAATAATCTTTACCTTAAAATTATAAGATTTCTAGCTATTTACCTATAATATTACTAAAATGAAAAAGAAACCTTTTAAAAGCTTAATTATATATAGCTCTATCTCCTAATATTACTATAATCCTAAGATAAGATTATAAGGAGTATCTCTATAGTTATTAACTAAAGAAATAAAAGTATTAAGTAAAGTTACCAATATCTTTACTATAAGATTATTATCTCTAATCTATTATTATTATTTAAAATTTGTAAGAATATTATATAAATATACTATAATTATATTAATAATATATAAAAATCTAATATCTAAAATTAGCTTTCTTAAATATTCTACTATTTATATTAAATTTCTTATAGATTTTTTATTCTTCTAACTAATAAGAAATCTAGAAAAATATAATAAATTAGTAATAAGCTTATATAAGCTGGAAATATAAGTATATAAAGAAAGGATTTCTTCTACTAAAAGATTTTAAATCTTCCTCTTAATATCTAATAGAAAAATAATTAATATAATTTATTCTTTAAAAAAATCCTTTTTTATTCTACTGGTGCTAAACCTTTATAATAATAGATAGTTCTAATAGCTTAGAGGAGAAGGCTATAGTATATTGTATATTGCCTATTGCCCCTTTACTACTTTGTAGTATAGTAGTAATAAATACTATAGTTGCTAGTTTATATATTTTTAGAATCTGATTTGTAAATTGTGCTTCTAAGATGCTGTATTGTGAGGGTTGTGCGATGCTTTGAAGTGGTTCACCTAGGCATCCACGTATAAGTCGCGACGCTCTGGTCAGCTGACCAGAGCCAAATCCGCACATTCACTCTGCCCTAGCAGGGTATCAGAGCAACTACGAAGCGTGCTGAAGCAGAGGAATTGGAATTCCGAAACTATTCACGGCATTGTCTGCAGTCAGAGTATGCAAGGGAAGTGTAAAACGTATTATTTGCGGCCTTTATTTGCATACACGACTGTACTTGACTCGTGTATTATACTTGCGAGCGCAATTCCAGCTGGACCTGTAGAACCATGTCCAAGTATCCGGTCCACGATCAGCAAAAACAAAAAAGGCTCAGGTATTGTTCGAAGCGGCTCCAACATGAACTTGGCCCATGATACTTGACTGAAACACAGTACATAGCGATTAATACGAATCTGGCCTCATTCAACGGCAACACGGCATTCGACCCCCGCCGTGCCCAGTGCGCTGTAAGTACGGACGGGCCCCCAAGCGCCATCCCCCACTGACCATGTCGCCCGACGGCGCTGAGCGCATTCCGCAACGAGAGCTAGAGACGCCCCGTTGCAGTGTCCCCCAGGTGACGTTCTAGCGGGGTCGGTGCCTGTGTTGGAGAAGCTCCACTGTCGCGTAAGCCCTCAGGTGCTGCAACCCCACCTGAGCTCTAGAGGACAGTTGCCCGACAGACGAGAAACTTGGAGAACTAATGCCGCTTCAACAGACATGAGCCATTTGTACGACGGAAACTAGAGCAAGCAAACAAACAGATACACCACTGGGAGACGTCCAAACCAATAAATAGGGCGAATTGGGCATCTTGAAGACAGTCTGAATCGACCTGTTGGAATCGCGCAAGAACAGCAGAATCACAAGAGTCGCAGAGCCAACCACGAAGCACCATGTCCTCAACAAGCTTCTACCCGACGGCATCACGAGATGCACTGGTGGCCGAATACGTCGGAAAGTCCATCCGCGATATCCATACGCCGGCAGCCATCATCAATGTCGCCGCCGTGCGCCGCAATTGCGATCGCATGCTCGAGGCGTGCAAGAGTCTGAATCTGGGCTGGAGGGCTCACGTCAAAACTCACAAGGTACGCTGTGCATGGCCCTGTTGCGGTTATGACTTTATTAAAGCTAACATTCAACGTACTCCAGACAGTAGAAGCGACCCGGCTGCAAGTTGGGGACGATGCGTCGTTCCCTGTGAACCTCGTCATCTCTACACTCGCTGAAGCCGAGTTTCTCCTTCCTGCTCTGAAAGAATACAAGGCCCAAGGAAGACAAGTCAATGTAAGCGAATTTCATATACAGAGTCTGAAGGAGTTTTAGCTCATACACGTCTAGGTTCTTTACGGCCTGCCGATAAACTCAAACACCGTCCCTCGCCTCGCCGTCATCGCTAGTGAACTCGGCCAAGGCAGCATCTCGATCCTGCTGGATGACCCGGCACAGCTCCCCGTAGCCGCGAAGCTGCGAGCGGCCTCGGGTGTCGCCCCGCGAGCATCCATCAAGATTGACATGGGCGGACGTCGCGCCGGTGTCGTTGCCGACAGCGATCGATTCCTCGAGGTGGCCGATGCCGCGCTGCAGGCTCACAAGAACGGCGACATTATTCTCTCTGGGCTGTACTCGCACGCCGGCCACTCATACGGAGGCGACAGCCGCGCAGCTGCCATTAAAATGATGGGTGCCGAGATTAGCGCCATGCTCGTCGGCGCGGACAGGATCAAGGCACGAGCTGCTGAGCAAGGCGTCACCGGCCTGCCGGCGCTGATTGTATCTGGCGGCGCATCGCCAACAGCCATGTCTGTGCAGAATCTTCTCAGCCAGGGCGACGCCAAAGAAGCTGCCATCCCGGAGCTGCAGCAAGAAGTCGACAGCCTATCCAAGCTGTTTGCGATGGTCAACGAACGGGGCCACGTCGTCGAGATCCACGCCGGCGTGTACCCAATCCTGGACATGCAGCAGCTGGCAGCGCACAGCATCGCGGCATCCAATCTCTCATGGGGCGACGTGGCCATGACTGTCCTCGCCGAGGTGCACAGCACGTACCCCGGCCGCGGCGACAACGACACGCCCGAGGCGCTCATTGGAGCCGGCGGACTGGCACTCGGCCGCGAATTCTGCAAGGCTTACGACGGCATGGCGGTCGTTACGCCCTGGGGCCGCAATGGTATTTCTCTGCCAACGTGTGACGTCGAAGACTACGAGGGCTGGACAGTCGGGCGCTTCTCGCAGGAGCACGGCATCTTGACGTGGGCGGCGGGCAAGAGGAAGGGCACGCCGAGCGGACAGCCTACGGACATGGTGAAGGTGGGACAAAAGGTTCGGGTGTGGCCGAACCATGCGTGCATTACAAGCAGTCACTTTGGATGGTACATTGTGGTCGATGAGGACCGCGCTGGCAAGGAGGATGAGATTGTAGACATTTGGGTGAAGGCGAGGGGATGGTGAAGCATTTGGTGTAAGTGGCATTGCATAGGCGGCGTTGATTACGAGAAAAGTGTTGTGAGCAACCTGGGTAGAATGATTGAAATAGAATAGTTTGTAAATAAAAATTCAGAAGTAAACTAACTAAAAACAACGTGGAAATTGTAAGAGCTGATTAATTCTGCTGTATGTCAAGGTCAATCGGCATGTGTAGTAGTCCAGTAACGACAGTGTTGCCGACGCCTGCGCTATGGAGACGGCCACAGCGCTACAAATCTTACCAGTGATACCATGCAGCGCCGAGTATTACTATTACCAGTCATAATGGAAGCCCTCGCCGTTCTCACACAAGCTGGAGAGCATTAGACGACAGCGGTGCGTGCCGGCGTTGCCCCCACGCTAATGGAGCCAAAGCGTTGATATTGACAGGTCGCCTACGAGCCGACCGTCGCCAGCACCAAGTACTCGTAATCCAATTAGTGTGTAATTGGACCAGTGTGGCGACCCCCAACGTTGGACGTACCCCAGGCCATCCAGCCACAGACTGGGGCATAAAGCTTGTTGCACGGCGAGGGGGTCACGGCGCCTTCTTTCAGCGAGCGGGCGAGTCCACACGGATACTCTTACGGTAGGGACAACCGGAAGACGCTTCTAGGTGCCATGTCCTATAGCGTCAATATAGCAGTATAGCACAACACATTAAGAATAGATTAAAGCTCTTGGCTGTAGACCAGCCTTGCTCACATTGCAGGCGTCGCTATTGCGCAATGGCCTGGCTGGAACGTTACTTTCAGACAGGCGACAAGGGCTAGTACAGGACGGTGGGAGAGCGGCTGGTTCGAGGACACTAACCACCCAGCCAGGCTGTTGTATCGATCGAATCTGCTTCCCCACCCCTGGCACGATGGAGGGGGGCAACATAACGAAGCTGGACTCACTCACATGCAAAGAAGAGCCGACCTTCACATCCTTGGATGGGATGGGGTGGCACTCTGGCGCACAACATGTCGCCCTTGGCTCGTAGAATCTAGCCAAGCGAGAATATTCACAGTAATTGGATCAGCGCCTCCTCCAATGTTCATCTTTTTTTCTACAGTCACGAGAACAAGCCTTGTTGAAAGTCTTGCCGTTGCGGTGCCGTCCGCGTGGGGGTCGAGAAACGAAACTGGGCGCTCCGGACGTCGGTCGGCACACCAAAGCAGCACTCACCCAGAACGAGAAGCGCCCGGTCCACTCGCGCGGGGCCGGTAGTCAAGTCTCCCCTGGACCGACACGCAGTCTAGCTACGGCGGGGGGTGTATGGAGCCCGTGCAAGACATTCCGCAGGGCACCACGCCAGAACCCCCCGCGCTGCATGTAAGAAATGGTCTTTTTGCAGTCCCAAATATCCACCTACACAGGCCCAATCCTACAGTAATTACGGAGCAAATTGGTTCTTGTAGACAGAACAACGGCCAACTTCCCGCCCCCCTCCCCCAAGCGTAGACCAGCAGAGTAGAAAGCCGTGGTGGGAGGCGGTCCACCACCACCCGGCGGCGTTTGGTGGGAAGAACGGCTATTGGCAAATGCCCATGGAGGCGAAAAAGTGCATACTCACATAGACTACTTGTAGTGCTACTCCATACTTTTTGACTCTGCTTCCTCTCTTCTCCTTCTTCATCCTCACTTCTCCATTCGCTGTACTGCTGAACGCTGTCGTTATCCTCGTCCCCTCTTCCGATTGAGGTTTCTACCAATCTACCAACCCGAGATATCAGCTTAGCTGCGCAACCACTACACTCTCTCACTGGCGCAGTTCCACAACACCACGCCCGCATATACACATAATACACACATATACGCCTCCGCCAGCATGTCGCCGTCAGTATCCAACGGAAACGGCGCTGCTGCGTCGTCGACGACCGTCCGCCGCCCGCTGACCAGAGGCATCTACATCCCCACCGTGGCCTTCTTCGACCCGGCGACGGATGAGCTCGACGTCAAGACGGTCTCGCGCCATGCCGCCCGGCTGGCCAAGTCTGGCATTGCCGGCATCGCCGTGCAGGGCTCCAACGGCGAGGCCGTCCACCTGACCCCGGCCGAGCGCGCCTCGGTGACCAAGACGACCCGCGCGGCCCTCGACGCCGCCGGCTTCCCCAACATGCCCGTCATTGTTGGCTGCGGCGCCCAGTCGACCGTCGAGGCCATCAGCCTGTGCCGCGACGCTGGCGCCAGCGGCGGCGACTACGCCCTCATCCTGCCCCCGAGCTACTACTGCGGCCTGTTTGACGACTCGACCATCATCGACTTCTTCACTGCCGTCGCCGACGCCTCTCCCGTCCCCGTCATCATCTACAACTACCCCGGCGCCACCCCTGGCGTCGATATCAACTCCGACGTCCTGACCAGGCTGAGCAAGCACCCCAACATTGCGGGCTGCAAGTTCACCTGCGGCAACACCGGCAAGCTGGGCCGCGTTGCCGCCGCCGCCAAGGCCGCCGGCGATGACTTCCTTTGCTTCTCCGGCTCGGCGGATTTCACGCTGCCCGCGCTAGCAGCCGGCGGCGCTGGTGTTATTGGCGGCCTGGGCAACGTCGCCCCGCGCGCGTGCGCCGCACTGTGGGAGATTGGCGAGAGCGAAGGCGTCTCGAGCCCCAAGGCCGTCGAGATGCAGGCCGTGCTCGGCCGTGGCGACTGGGTAGCTATCCAGACCGGCGTGGTTGGCGTCAAGGTTGCGCTGAACGAGTACTTTGGCTACGGCGGGTGGGCTAGAAAACCCCTGCCCCGGCCAGAGGGCGAGAAGGCGGCCAAGATTACGAGTGGGCTCAAGGAGCTGATGGACCTGGAGAACTCGCTGCCGGACAAGGCTTAAACGGGCAGAGGGGATTAGGACGTTGCGAGTTGGAAAGCGGCTATTTTGAGTGTTCTTTGTAAACGCATACATCCTGGTAGACGGCGGGATTGTTAGTCTGGTTGGTAGCATACACATACATGGTACATACAATTACTTTTACAAGACTTTTATTATGGATTCCGTGATATAATGTGTGAGATATGAATTTTCAGTGTAAAGAATCTATTGGCTTTTTTTTATTTCTAAAGGATTGTGTGTTGTATATTATGGCATAATTTTTCGTCCCAACCCCGCCGTGCTTTACATGACAGCGGTGCACTCAATCTCGACGTCGGTGTTGCGGGGCAGCGTCTTGACAGCAACGCATCTAAAGGGCCACAAACATTAGTAAAAATTGACAAGCAGAGGCAGTTGGTGTGAACATACGTGCGGCAAGGCTTGACATCGCCCCAGTAAGTCATGTAGACCTCGTTCATCTGAGCAAAATCGTCCATGTTGGCCAGGAAGACGTTGACCTTGACGACCTTTTCGATGGTGGTACCGGCAGCCTCGAGGATAGCGGTAAGGTTCTTGATGCATTGGTGCTGCACGCCGCAAAACGATTGATTAGCACGCGCATAGGTTATTTTGCTCTCGCCTGCCTTCACGCAGTGCAGGAGAGGCCCTGGAACACGCTGCACCTACCGTGTGAGCCTTGATGTCGCCAGGAATCAGCTCCATGGTCTCGGGGTCCATGGGCACGGCGCCAGAGACGAAAACCATGCCATTGGCCTTGATGGCCTGGCTGTAAATGCCAGGGAGAGGCTTGGGAGCCTTGTCGGTGAGGACAGCAGTCTTGGAGGCCATTGTGTTTGGTTAGACGGACTGATGAGGTCTTGGGGTGAGCTTGGGGTAAGGGATGAATTGATGGATGGTGAGGTAGATGATGATTGGTTCGAGATAAGGAGGGAGAGAGTGAGGAAATCAAGACGGGAAAAAAAGATGACAGAAATCACAAGAACCCGGACGGCTGGCCCGCACGGCTACACTCGCATTACATTACACGCTGGCAATCCATATCCCATGCCCCTCCGTCATGTTAGCTGCCCCATCCCCCGCAGTGGGTAGCGACGGCGTGTTTCTGCCATGGCCATTGCAGTGGAAGCATCAAGCAGCAGTTTGCCAGCTGTAGGTAAACCGGCAAGCTCCTTGCCAGCTGTCGCAAACACCATTTCCCCTCTTTACCCCGCACACCACTGCCCTGCATGGGACTGGCACCCCACAGCCTCCGTTTGGTCTCCTCAACAAGCACTCTTCTTTCTTGGTCAAATTTTCCATCACCACGACTCGCGCTGTCAATATTGCTTCCGGAACACGAGTGTTCCCTTCCGCCAGCTTCTGACCCCCAGCTTCAAACGTCTCCATGACCCGGACACTGACTCTGGTTGGGGGTCAGTCGTCACGTACCCCCAACACCTACTATGGATCAGCCATGTCACCACCACCAGACGCGCTGACCCCCACCATCCGACGCCGAAATCACACATCTTAGCGAGTAAGCTGTCGTTTCCAGCACGCTGGATGGGCACCATAATGCAGGGCTGCAGCGCCTCTGGTAGCATCAAGTCTGGGGGTACAGGCTCACAAGCCCTGCTGACCCCAGTCCCCCGCGTAAACGCTCCCACCCATCCTTCCCCACGAAAACCCAGCCAAGACGCAAGGACAATCCCGCTCTGGGGTCTGGTCTCTCCAGGCCAGGAAGCAAGATGACGATGAAGTTGGAGCCAGACAGTCGTGAACGCGGTTACCGGGCAAGCGAGCACCGGCAAACGCGGAGCATCTCCAGAGCGCTAGCTTCTCCCAAAGCTTCAAGAGTCATGCCAGCCAATATTCCAACATCATTCCATGGCCCACTGCGGAGACTAAACTAGGCTTCTCCGCATCGTGTCCCAGGGCCGGAAGCTACGAGTACTCGTACGGCAGTCAAGCTGCCAAAACGGTATTTCGACGCTGGGGTGGAGGCGCACTCCAGACCTTGTCCGTATTCTCAGCTCGCACTATTCCCGCACCTTTACCAGGCTCACTTCTCGTTTACCCCACGAAACAGCACCCTTCCGAGGCTGTCTGCCCCCAAAATTACCATGTCATTGGGGTTGGTGGCTTGGTGACCGATACATGGTACTGTCTAGGACGGCACTACGTGGCCGCCGCTGTGCGCCGCCACCACACCCTAAATTAAATCCCGGGTCGGCTGCCTGTGCCGCCAGCGCGACGATACCTGCCATCTAGGGCGGCGTTGTAGCACTAAGCTCTCTGGCCACCCTACTAGGCCGTCCGTCGAGACACCACACCAAACGGACCGTTACACTGCGCTTGGTTGTCTACTTATTCTGGCCTGCCTGCCACCCCTTTGCCTGCCGATCGCTTCTCTGACCTTTCTTGTCTTACAATACGCCGTTTACTTCTCTTGCCAGAAACACCTGTGCCTTGCATCCGTGTTCTCAATACCAGAAGGCACTCTTTGTATCACGGCCATCCAGCCTTTGCGAGGCTACGCAGGTGACTGTGGTCCTTCGGCCCTTCCGTGCAACGGCTTCAATACGGCACGCGGCCTGTACAACGAAGCCGCATTACCAATCCTTCATTATATCGCAACTTGATATCCCATTGCATCACATAATTTATATCCACCGCCATGGCGACTCCAGGCCGGTCTGAGGATGTCGAGGCCCGCCACAGCAAGGACTCTGCTGTCGCTCCCGGACCCATCCTCTCTCACGATGAAGGCGAAAACCAAAAGCAGGCAGTTCCGGAGGCGACGGCACGTGTCCTTGACCATGCTGCTGAAGTGAAACTCGCCCTCAAATTTGACATTCGAATCTTGCCAGTCTTGGCCGTCATGTGTATGTGACTTTTCTGCAACCCGGACCATGGTTCCTCCCGCTAACCTCATCGCAAGACCTCTTCAATGCTCTCGACAAAGGCAACCTGGGCAATGCCGAAACCAAGGGCCTTAGCAAAGGTATGGCCACTCTTGTACACACAATGTATAAAAAGGTCAGATTATCTAACGAGTCACAGACCTCAACTTTAAGCAGGGCCAGTACAACCTTGTCGTCTCCATCTTCTTCGTCCCCTTTGTCGTCTTTGCCCCTCCCATTGCCATGCTCGGCAAGAAGTACGGCCCTGCCCGCGCACTCCCAGTCATGATGTTCACCTTTGGCTCCATGACGCTCCTCACTGCCGCTGCCCAAAATTTTAGTGGCATTTTTGCCCTGCGATGGTTCCTTGGAATGGCCGAGGCTGCCTTCTTCCCCATGGTCATCTACTACCTCACCACCTTTTACCGCCGAGGCGAGCTCGCCCGCCGCCTCGCGCTCTTCTACGCTGCTTCCAACATTGCCAACGCCTTTAGCGGTCTGCTTGCCTTTGCTGTCTTCCACATCCAGTCCAGCAAGATGTTTGTCTGGCGCTACCTGTTCATCATTGAAGGTGCCGTCACCGTGCTATTTAGCTTCTTCACCTACTGGTATCTCCCCAGGAGCGCGGCAGAGGCCAAATTTCTCAACGAGGAGGAAAAGGCTCTCGCTTTCCACCGAATCCAAGTCGATTCGTCTTCCGTTGTCGGCGAAAAGTTCAACCTCAAGGACTCCCTGAAAATCTTCAAGTACCCCAGCACCTACGCGTTCCTTGGCATTGAAATCTGCCTTGGCGTCCCTCTCCAGTCTGTCGCTCTCTTCTTGCCTCAGATTATCCAGCGCCTCGGATACAGCACCATCAAGACAAACCTCTACACAGTTGCACCCAACGTAAGCGGCGCTGTGATGTTGCTGGTCCTCGCGTTCGCCTCCGACTTTACGCGTTTGCGATTCCCATTCATTGTGTTGGGCTACGCATTTACATTTACCGGCTTCATCATCTATGCTGCCATTAACGACGTTGAGAATCAGCTGCAGTTGGCTTACTTTGCTACATTCATGATGTGCTGGGGTACCTCTGCACCTTCCGTTCTGCTGTCGACATGGTACAACAACAATGTCGCACACGAAGGTCGTCGTGTCACGCTTACCTCCGTCGGTGTGCCTCTCGCCAACGTCATGGGTCTCGTGGCGAGCAACATTTTCCAGCTCAAGGATGCACCCAAGTACAAGCCTGCCGTCATTACCGCCGCCTGCTTTGGTGCCACGGGTGCGCTCATCACTGCATGCCTGGGCACGTACATGGTTTGGGACAATGCGCGCCGCAACCGCAAGGCTGGCCGCAAGATCGATGCTCGCGATGTCCCTACCCAGCGGCTGCGGGACGGCCCCAGCGTCGACGAGTTTAGATGGTTCCTGTAATTAACACACTGTTTATGTTCGTCTTCTAAATACTGTCCATGGCGATGGTATTTTGATTTGGATAGTTAGCGATCTGAGCGAGTAAATATCTATTTGAGCAATGTTTCTATTTATTATACAATCGGCGGCGAGACAGCCACTGTTTACAGACACCCCTAAAAATACAATCTATTGAGACCATACATCTCGTCTAAATGCACCTTCTTCAATTTCCTTCCTTGACAGCCGTCTCCCCCTTCCACCACCGCCAAATAGCCTTGCAGTAGAACCAAGTCTCCATCGTCCCGAATATGGAGAGCACAACCACCAGGAAGATCTTCATGTTCCTGCTGAGGCCAAGCCCATCCAAACTAAACTTGGGCATCTCGGGATTCCCGCTGCTTGTTGAGCCCTGCGTATCCACAGGTCTGGCATTTCGCGCATCTGTTCGCTGCCCCGGCGACTTGGTGTCGCTGTACTGCCGTCGCGTGGAAGCGACGAGCGTGCGTGCTGGTGCGCGAGCTATCCACGAGTATGCTGGCCGAGGATTGCGTAGGTATTGACCCGCTGCTTGGCGAATCGGGCCCTGAAGTGAATTATTTATGCGCATGATTGTGGTTTTAAGTTGATTTATGGCTGGTAGTAAGCAAAGGATCAAGGGCTGCTGGCTTAGGGCGACTGGGCTTAAATGGAGCTTGTACGCGTGCCTCCACCAAAATAGGCAATATGCACCGCTCCGAGTTTATCCTGTCAGTAGCGCTGGCGGTTTATTTTCGCGGCCAAGTAAACATCAACAGTTGTGACATCGATTGGGTGCTTGCTTAATTTTCGACTGCATTTTATAGTACTATTAAAATTGATTCATATATTCCAACACATCATTTATAGACCCTTTCCAAACACATTAAGTCCCTTGCTAGTCGACGCATCATCAACCTGCAAAAACAGCCCCAAATCGCCAAGCGCGTCGTCTCCTTCCCAGTGCCCATTCATCAGATTCGTAAAATACTGGTCATCAAACGTCATATCCGGCTGGCTCGCCATCGCCGGGTTCATCATTGTTCCCGCCGTGCCACTGAGCATGGGCATTCCCACCGCGTGCGGCGCCGGCGCCGGCGCTTCTTCCGCACCGTCCTCGCCTGCGGCGTGCACCGCGCCGCGCTCGTCGGCCGGGTTGGTGGCGTGTAGACGCTCGGCAATGGAGCAGTCTAGATACTGCAGGAAGAGGTCGAGAACGGTGATGTTGATGCGCCAGTACTTTTGGATCTCTTTGAGACACAGCAAGCACATTTGAGCACGGTGCTCTGCTATTCGCCGAGTTACGCCCTTGCCGCGGCGTATGCTGATGACGTGAATGCACAGCGCAGCCATCAGACTTGTAATTCTAATGAGATAAAGGCGATTAGTTAATGAATAGGTAACATGGTGGAAGCAAAAACTCACAAGTGCATCTGCGCAAAACGCAGCGTTCCACCGGTGTACATGTCCTCGGCGATCCGGCTAATGCGACACGCCGCAGCCGTGACGGCCTGTCCGCCTTCTGACCCGTCATCCGGCGTCAAGAAGCTATCTCTGTGAATCAATATACGCAGATGGCTACAAATCTCGTTAGTTGGAACTGGCGACTCGGCAGACACGGGCAAACTTACTTGTATCCCAGCTGCAGCAGGCATGCCCACACAGAGCTACCACCTTCCTCGGAGAGGTGTCGCATGTGCTCTGGTAAGCTATTTCTCCACTGTTCGAGGGCGGTATCTAGAGCTTGAATGTCGCTCGATTTCGAACCGGTGCGACCAGGAACGAAGTGCAAGTCAATGCTGCGCCCAACTATACGACTTGTTAGCTTTGATGGCAGCAAGGGCTGCAAAGTCAACGTACGCAATCGTGCCAGTTCAACCATTTTGATTGCGTAAACAACATGATCGGATTGGCAGTAACCAAAATATGAATCTTGCAGCTCGTGGCTGCCAGATTCCAAATCTGCAGCGTTGAGTGGCTCGATATCACAATCCTCATCGCGAATTCTACTCGGCAAACCAAGCGATACTGCAACCTGTCGTTCTCTAACCTGTAAAGATGTTAGGTACCATTTAACAACTTCATTTCGCGCAAAGAAAAGGATCCATACGTATATTGACCACCAAATTCGACGTCTCATCTTGGTCATTTCCGCCATCCTCGTCGTCTTGCCCGCCCTGCAATCTGTAAGTTAGACGTTCAACTGTTGATAGGTTTCAAATGTAGTCTTACTTTCTATGCATACCAAATGACTCGGAGAGCGTGAGCACTACACCGAGCCAGTACCTCACGTCCCTCACGTCCGTGGGCCCGCCTCTCCAAAAGCTCATGAGAAACAGCGACTGAAGGAGCGTAATTTCATCCTTTTCCCAGTCCGCATGGAACAGCAATCTCGCTTTGGTGTAGCAGACCGCTTTGGCCTCAGAGCGGTCCTTGAACCCCATATCTTGTATGGTAGATTCCTCGCAGTATATCGATCCAATCATCAACATTGTGTGCATGAGCAGCTTTGACATGCTGTTATCCACCAGTCGCCGCGTGACATCTGCGCGGTCCACAACCGGGAAGCATGGATGGAACCATGTAAAGTACGCTTTAAGAGCAGGCAGGCAGCTATCAGCGTCGGGGAACGTGAGCGCGCCTTCATCCTGAAGATAGCGCATGGTGCCAGCGCTAATGTTCGGCCCCTCGCTATGACCTTGCGACTGCGGCGTATTGGGAAGCTGGAACGTGAGGCGCGGCTTCTGCGCATTTGCCTTGTCGGCGGGAGAGCCTGATTGTTCCGAAGGCATCATGTTGAGAAAGTTGGATTCTCCGTAGAAACGAGTGCCCGCCGCGCCAGTCGACGAAGGCGTCGACGCATCCGCCGCCGCCTGGCGTCGTGTCCTATAGCCATGCCCGTACGCATCGCTGGGACTCGACGCGGAAACCATTGGCGTGTTTGCCTGCGGCTTCGCCTCACTGGTGGGTATGTTTTGCAGCGCATCTTTACTTAACTGCGACGCCGGGGACTCTGAGCTGTGCACCTCCTCCCTGGCCGGCAACTTGCGGCGCTTCTTGCGCGGGTATCTTATGTAGGCGTCAGCTCACTTCTCACAAATAAATGCACAGGCATAACATACCGCCCTCTTCTCGATGGCAGCACTTCACACGCGGAGCCCGATGCGACACAGTTGGAACAGGGCTTTGTCTCCATGACATCGCAGCGAACCCGCCGCGTGTTGCAGGTGCGACATGCATGCTTCGCACGCGGCTTCTTGGACGGGTCCTCTGATGGCGTTGGCGACGTCATTTTGTATTGAATCAAATTATAAACAATAGAGCAGACACATTACGTTTTGCTGTAAATTGTCTTATTGCTTCACGTTGATTTGTAAGTGTCGAGGTGTGAGTAATGCCCGCAGAATTTGAGTTGCCGAGATCGTCCTCCGGCTGGACCCGCAAATACGGCCACTCACGGAGCAAGCCTGGCCGGCAACGGACCACGGGACCGCCTATCCAGCGCCTAGGTGTTGTCAAAGGCTGGCCGATGCAAAAAGAATTGTATTTATATAATTATTCTATAAAATACTCTTCTAGCGTGGTGTTGAAGCTTGCGCTGCAAAATGCGCCTCCGCCTCATAAATGGTGATACATCTAATAGCTGCGTGGTAGCTGCAGCACCTTCTCACTTATATAGTTTAGAATCATCTCCCTGCTGACGGGCGCAATTCTTGGGACGAGGCACTCTCTCAGCCATCGCTCGACATCATACTCTGCAGCGTAGCCCATACCGCCATGAGCCAGCACGGCCCTCTCGCACGCGGTAAAAGCAGCCTCGGCGGCCATGTACTTGGCGCTGTTGGCGGCAACGCCCACCGCGTCCTGCTTAATAGACGTGTCCGACTTGCTGGTGTCGTATAATCGAGCTGCATGGTATGTCGCTAACTTTGCCGCCTCTAGTCTCATATATGCATCCGCAAGCGGGTGTGCAACGCCCTGGTTCATACCGATGGGGCGTTGGAACACAACACGCTCCCTCGCATATGTGGCAGCCTTGCCCAGTGCAGCATATCCCAAACCTAGTGCCTCGCCGGCCAGTAAACAGCGCTCTGCGTTCATTCCGTGCAGGACCATCTTGAATCCTTTTCCCTCTTCGCCAATAAGGGACGATTTCGGAACTTGGTAGTTGTCGAAAAAGACCTCGTTGGCATCCACTGCTCGTCCGCCCATCTTCTTGATTCTACGCATATCCAGCCCAGGCTGTTCCTTGTCCAGTGGGATACAGAATAGTGATAGACCTTCACTGGGTTTCTTGACTTGGTCCAAAGGCGTGGTACGCGCGAGAAGGATCATACGTGATGCAACTTGCGCACATGTAATCCAGATCTTCTGGCCAGTGATGCTGTAGCCGTCGTCCGTTCTGGTGGCAGTCGTCGAAAGACGCAGCGTATCTAGGCCAGCATTCGGCTCTGTGACTCCGAAACACACACGCCACTTTCCAGAGATAATGTTTGGTATCGTCTCATCAAGTTGCTCCTGTGAACCAAACTTGGCGAGAGGCTGTGTAGCGTACACATTGGCGTGAATTGCCTGTGCACCTGCCATACCGGCCCCAGACTCCGTAATAGACTGCATCATCATGGTCGCTTCAGATATGCCGAGGCCTGCGCCGCCCAATGCCTCTGGTAAGGCGATGCCTAGCCAGCCGTGCTCGGCCATGGCCGCGTGAAACTCCTTGGGGTCCTTCTCCGTCTGGTCGCGTTCTTGCCAGTATGTGTTGGGAAACTCAGTGCATACTTGACTTATTGCCTCTCGCACCATGAGCTGGTTCTCTGTGAAACCTGTAGTTTCCATTATGCGTCGTGGCAGCGTTGTCGAAAACGCGCGGCATGACTGCGGCAACAGCGGCATACGCCGGCTGGCAGCTTTGGGGACGGTGCGCCGGCTCAGTTGCCAGATCTGGCTTACGTTTGGCCGCCCCATTGTGTATTTTGCCGTGAATAGAAACCAACGATAAAACAAAACTGTAAGCGCGATTGAACTTTCTCTCATACAATCTATGTCGATGACGCTTTATAACAATGAGCCTGGGGAGTTGTGGGCGAACGCGGAGGCCAATTAGCCGACACCGCAAACTTCTGTGGGTACCGGCTTCTTCTTCGCGCGCCAAGTAGCCGAAGCGTGGGGTTACCCCCGAAATCATCCTATTGAGGAAATAGAATATACAAAATACCACTCAAAAATCATCGATTCATTGTATCTTGCTGCTAGAATCATGTATATACTACGAGTCGCACTGTGTAAAATCGTCCAGCCCAGCATCAGGGACCTTCGCGTCCGGCAGGCACAGATCGATATCCTCGCCCTTTATGTTCTTAAAGACCCGCGAATATTCCCTCTGGTGGGTGTATTAGCAATTTGTGGCGTATGCTCATGATGGAGACACTTACATTCGCAACGGTTATAAACTCCTTATAAATACGGTCGGCTTTCATTTTGGGGCGTACCAAGTCGGCTACGCCGCCGAGCAAGCTGACGACAGTCGTGATTTTGCTGTCCCACGTAACCAAAGCCGACACGAGTTCGCCGTCAACCCTGGTGGACTCGGTGCTGCCGTAAGGATCTATCATTACATTAGCCGTGCATCTTATCGCAAGGGTCAGTATGTGGCAACTCACTCTGCATCTTCTTCCCTTGCAGCATGTTCCACCACCACGCGAGACCGACGGATTTGTCAAACATCATGGTCGGCCACGCGCCATATGGCGTAATAACGTCGTGATACTGATCCTTCTGGCTAGCGATTGAAACAATGCCGGCTGGTGAAATATAGCCAATAATTTCATCCGTCTCCGGGTCAGTTGAGTTGTTGACAGAGGCGAACAAACCAGGCACTTTTGTGACGACGGAGTTACATGTCCTTGCTCGCTCGGCATTGTGATACAGGCGCCTGCAACAGTCAGTTCAATGACCAAAGACTTTACATGCCAAAGAAATTAGTGTAGCCTACCGAATTATGTCCACGTCATAGTATGGGAGCTCCAAGACCTTCCATGGCTCGTGCGAGGAGAACCAAAAGCCTATTCACCGTTAGCCCTGGCTCGATAAACGAAAGGTTGACAACCGTACCTTGTTCGACAGTAATAGGCCCAACGCCACCCATCTCGTACTCGACGCTGACCAATTTTTCCCTTTTCACTTCCCAAAGCTTCTCTTTCTCTTCTTTGGAAAGCTTGCCGAAGAGATGAATAAAGTAGGTAAACAGCTCTCCCTCGTAGGGGTCGTCGAGGTAAGTGGGGGTTTCACACTCATATGACTGCTCTGGATCGTTGATAGGAAGAGTCTGGTCTGCAATTTTGGTCACGGCGCAGACGTGCCCATCTCCAATATAAAATACCTTGTCGACCGTGGTTGTGGCGTAGTCGAACCACTTCTGCCATTCCTTAGCCAGCTGGCGACTGGATCGATCCCAGCTTCGTTCAAGCGAATTGATGCAAGCGTATACAGCCCAAAGCAGCTCACTAGTTTTCCATATTAGTACGCGTTATTCGTAAATATTCTTGTCCAAGACACATACCCATTGTCTAATCCAGGAACGCGGTTGTTCCAATCCCAGGTTGGCGTGACATCTTGCTCGCTAGTTGTCATCCAGGGAAGGAAACCTCCGAATCCAGGATATGTCTCATTGAATCGCAAGTATGTGTCAAGTTTCTTCTTCATGATTGAAGAAGCCATGCCAGGGGCCTTCCACGGCCTATCGGGCGACAAGAAGCGGGCAGCCTTTGGAGAGCCGGCAATCGCATGTGCATACACCATAATTTGCAGCGCCTTTACAATATCAATAAGCCAATGGTCTTATCCTGCCCAACCTTACTCTCCTCCTATTTGGGCAACTCACCTCTTTACTTGCCGCGCTAAACGGGTGCTTCTTTGTGCGCTCACCGGTCTTCCAATCCAGCTGCGTGCCATCATAGGACATGCCATTGGCAGAATTGTAGGAGACATCATTTTGGTGAAACTTTCCTTCCCAATACAGCAGATCCCACTCAAACCATTCTGAGTGTTTCATAACATCTTCCTGCGCCCAGTCCAGGGCAAACCGGCATGATGGGCCCCAATTGCGCTTCGAGGCCAATGCATCGGCCGTTGAAAGCCACAAAAACCCATTGGCCAAGAGCGTCGCCGAGAATTTCATTATCAAAAATTTGTTTATGTTCTCAGAACATGCTTCATCTCATCCTACGCGTAAGCTTGCTGGCCGCTTAGGTCTATTTTATAACCCCATCTACGCTGTCCACATCTCACCGGTGCGCCTTGCTTCCGCTGTACCGGCTTATGCTTGCCAAGCTAGCGAGCAAGTGCCGAGCGGTGCTGTGCGCGGCTTAAAAGGGCAGAGCCACCGACATCACCCCGCGTAAACATCAATTTCTCCATCCCCAGCTCCTGTGGTGGAGCTGGTGGCGGAGTAAATTTGCCACGCGACCGAGTTCAGCCTCAGAATGGCGCTCCGGCGAAAAGTTCAGCTGTAATTTACCGGCCACAAAGGCTATTCCATGTATTTCATTGTCGCATATTCCCGTCAATTCGGTTGCCCACATTCTCTCCCATAAAGATTCTCCGTCATGAATGCCTAGAAATGACGGGATCAGCAGAACCGCCCCTAGAAGGCGAGGTGATGCCCCTTACGCCGCCGGACCCAGTACGTCGGAAGACTAGCTCGAAGGCTTGCGACCGGTGCCGCCGGAGAAAATCAAAGGTATTTGGAACCCCCGACCGCAGCAGTACTTGTCTGAGAGCTCGGCGTTAACCATACTTGGAAGTGCGATTTTGTAGCAGCAGAAAACAGATGTGGCCATTGCAGGCTTGCTAAAGCGTCGTGTACTTTTGACCTACCGACGGCAAGACGAGGGCCAAAGTCAAAGAAGAAAACTGCGCCGGAGGGTAGCGTGCCACGAGCATCAAGCGCTGCCGATATACCGCTAAGCTTCAGCGGGTCTCCAACAGCCGGGAACCTCACATTTGATGCCTCCGGTACACCAGAGAGATCTTGGGTGACACCAGGGTCCTACAATGTGGAACAAGCTCTCTCCCCCCAGGGCATTCGAGCCAATTCGTTCTCAAGTGTCCCGGATGGCCAACGACCAACTTCTTTACAGCGATGGAACTCATTAGTTGGCAACATAACGCGCCGCAATGTCAACTTTACAGTTATTCTGAATCGGTGTCTTGACTTATTCTTCGAGTACCTATACCCTCTCACGCCACTCGTCCATGAGCCAAGTCTCCGAGATATGCTTGCATACTTCCTACCTGCGGCGCCAAACCTCGACCCACAGCTTGAGTCTGGTCCTGATGCAGCATTCACCTTGATCACGGCAGTCTGTGCCGAGGCGGCATTTTTGCTCCCGAAAGATATTTTCCCCGAAGGTGAGAACGTGGCTGATGTATTTCTCCAGGCGTCTCGGAGCTGTCTAAATGACTATCTCGAGGCGGACTTGGAGCATCCCAACGCCAGCTCCGTTACGATCCGGTACTTTCATTCAAACTGCGTCCATGCTGCGGGGAAACCCAAATTCTCCTGGCACATTTTCGGAGAAGCCACGCGGCTGGCCCAGGTAATGCGACTCCATGATGAAGCCTCCTACGAAGGCTTGTATCCGATTGAAGCTGAAATGCGCCGGCGGGTTTTCTGGATCGTCTACATGGGCGACAAATCTGCGGCGATACTCAATAGTCGGCCCATTACCATGCACAAATACTCCTTTGAATCAGGCATTACTGCGGCATATCCATCTGGTACAGATGAGAAATCGCATCAGGTCGTATCGCCGAGCAGCAACGCCTCAGGGACTCATGATGGTCGCGCGCAAAACATAATCACAGGCTTCAATGCCAATATCCGCCTATGGCAGGCGGCTTCAGATCTAATCCTTGCGCTACGACTCATCCAGGACCAGGCGAACGCTCTGGAGCGCGATATCGGCCAGGCGGGACCTGCCAAAACACACCTAACACCGGATGAGAGAGAGGCCATCGATCCATTGTATGTTCGTTTCATTACATGCTTGGATGATCTTCCTCCTTTTTTGCAGTCGTACGCTTTTGCGTCCATAACCGGGAAAGAGACCACCCAGTCAAAACAATTCCTGACTCAGTGTGCAAACCTGCAAGTCTCCCTTCACTGCCTACGTATGGTAATCACACAGAAATTTGAGGACTTGTCATATTTTGCGCCGGGCGCTGAACAAGCAGACCTGAGGAAAACTGAAATCGTGCGGGACATGCTCCGCGTCATTCACGAGGTGCCGTTCTGGGCATTGCAGGTCAATGGAGAACCCTATGTAAGTGTCTAGTACGAGAACCGTTTGAGTGAAGTTTCTCATGAGTTTTGCAATGCTACAGGTCGAGAAAATTCGCCTAATTGGTGCCTCATTATTGGCCATTATACATCGAAATCCGACGTCACCAATAGCGACTAGAGCACGAGGCGATTTTAGTATCTTGTTGGATATCTTGACGCGGTTAGATTCCAAGGCATCTGATGCTCTGCGAAGTAATTCGTCTTGGATTTTGTAACTATTTGTATATAAATAATATCTGCACAAAACTATGCACACCTTACCGTCTCCACATCATGCGCCAGCTCGAATGCCTTGTCTCTCTGCCACCATGCCCTTCAACAACATTGCTGACTTCTTGGGCGTTCGCTCTAATGTCGCATAATCTGTGTATGTTACTCCGAATCGTGGACCAAATCCATCAGACCATTCTGGATATGTCGTTAGCACTGGCATCAACAGGCGTCCGTAAGGGATACGCACCAAGATTGTCAAGTAGAGCCCACGCAAAATATCCATTAACCACTGCTCCGTCGTCTTGGATCGACTTGCAGATCGCATCGAGATGCTCTTCAAAATACTGAATTCGATACGGATCATTGATTGCCTCATCGCGCGTCATTTTGTCCTCGCCAGGGCAGGGGCACCCATTTTCCGTAATGTATATGGGCTTTTGGTAGAGCTTATGAACTCGGGCAAGGTGCCTGCGAAACATATCGGGGCATGATCTCAGCCAGTGTAAACCGCTCTCCTCACCCACAGGGGCTCCCTGCTTGTTCTCCTGCAGCTCATCAACGTTGCCAATGACGTCTGTGTCGGAGGCGGGTCCGTTTCGGTGCTTCGCAAACTGTGACGTGTAGTAGTTCATGCCATAGAAGTCCGTATCCGCAGCGTTGAGTAGCTTAAAATCATCGTCGGAAAATCTAGGAAGACGGTCGCCAAGCTGTTCCCGCATGCATTTGGGGTAGTCTGACTTCAAGCTTCGCGTTGACTGTGAGTTAGTAGACGGCTCTCAATTTGGGTCTGCGGTACTCACAAGATCGGATTGGCAAACCATCCAATGTGGAACTCCATTCTTCTTTCTGCCGCCTCATGATCTCTCGGCTCATCGATATCCCACGGCTCATAAAAGTCTCCATTGAGTGAGATTCCAATTGATCCCTGTTGAGTTGGTCGGTAGTCTTGATTGTATGCCACCACAGCACGGGCATGGCTCATGATCAGCGCTTTGCCAACGAGCCATGGCTCTGTCGAAGTGTCGCCCTCGGCGCATTCTTCGTTTATGCTGCTTCTTCCGGGTGCATTACCACCCGTCGCATAGCCCTACTGTTGTGTTAGCTGCTGTTATGGGGTCACTTCATTAACCCAGCATGGTCACTCACGTAAATTGCTTGAATCCAGGGTTCATTAAGCGTGATCCAGTGACGGACGCGATCTCCAAACCTTTCGTAGCAAATTCTGGCGTATCTTTCGAAATCTTTTTGAACCTCATCCACATTTAACCAGCCACCGTAGCGATCATGGAGAGCTTGAGGCAAGTCCCAATGGTACAAGGTGACCCATGGCGTGATGCCTCTCCGCAGCAAAGAGTCGATGAGTCGGTTGTAGAACTCAATACCCTCCTCGTTTATCGGATCGTCTCGGCCACCGAGAGGTATAATCCGAGACCAAGCAATGGAAAATCGATAGGCGCCAGCCCCATACTTGCTCAACAAATCAAAGTCCTCTTCAAACCGGTGGTAGTGGTCGCACGCAATATCTCCATTTGCATTCTTTGTACGAGATGGTTCAAGATGGCAGAAAGTGTCCCAAATGGATTTTCCGCGGCCGCCCTCATTCACAGCACCCTCAATTTGGTAGGCAGCAGTGGCAAAGCCCCAGGTGAAGTCGCTGGGGAGTGTCGTGTGTTGTCCCATTTTCGCAATGAAAATGACAAGCGCAATGTAGCTACAAGTACTCCGGCGCCGTGGGCAAAAAGAGCAAGCAGTAGATGACACTTTTGTTTTGTTCCACGTTCTAGCACATTTTCCTCGGTCGAGCTATATTTATTGCCAGCGAAGCAACGGCCAAGCGCGCCGACGAGTGACACAGAAGTGGGTTGCTACCCCAACTCGGAGGGCTCCAACCTTCTCCAACACATGGCGAGGACAAGACGGCCAAACACACACAATTCTCCGAAAGCCACCATACAGACGATATCCTGGCTGGTTAGCTGGCCCAGGTTATCGTTTGTGTTCCTGTGTTGGCTTTTTATCCACTGCGGCGCTGACAGGGCTGTTGATTTTCTCCGTTTCCCCGTTTCTCCGAAGCCATTGCCTGACCGGGAGTCATTTTGAGTCCCCGTGGGGGAGGCTTTTCCAACCTCAAACATCGGCATAGGCACTTCGTGGCTGAGGTTGATCAGAACTCTTCCGACGCCCAGTGTATTTATATACTGGATAGTTTCCAAGATGGATCTTTTAGACGTCTTTGACTAGGCGATAGCAGTGCGCTGCGGTACACCTTAGCTTCCGCGTTTTCAAGTCCAAATTTGGTCCTTTCTTCGACCTCAGCAAGATGGCTCCCTCAGCGGCTCATGCCGTCGACGACATGGTGTCGTTGATCGACTTGAAGTCGATCCCCCCTTTTTGGAGACGCAAGAACGGTATCCTCCTCTATTTCCTGCTTACGTCTTCTCTTCTCGCCAGTGCGGCACTCGGTATCGATGGGGTATGTCATATTATGTTTTAGCCACTTAGCAATCGTCTAACAATCCATTGCTAGTCAATGACCAACGGAATGCAAGTGTTGCCAACTTGGCAAGAACGTTTCGGACACCCTACCGGGTCAACCCTCGGTTTCTTCGGCGCTTCCAACGCGATTGGTGGGGTAATTCCCTTCATCTTCCTCAATTGGATCGGAGACAGGTGTGGGCGCCGTCTACCAACCGCCCTTGGCTCGATCATTATCATCACCGGGGTTTTAATCGAGTTCTTTGCCACCTCTTTAAACATGTACATTGGAGGTAAAATTGTGTTGGGTGTTGGCTCTTCACTGATTCAGATGGGAGCCCCGGTTCTTGTAACAGAGCTGAGCCACCCGAAAGAGAGAGTGCGGGTTACCACATTTTACAATACATCGATTGTATTGGGGTATGTCATTGGCGCCTGGGCGACGTACGGGTGCTTCCGTATTCGCGGGCAATGGTCATGGCGGCTTCCCACGCTTATCCAAATCATCCCCTCGGCATATCAACTGTTCTTGATCTATTTCTGCCCGGAATCCCCACGTTGGTTGGTCGCAAAAGGCCAACCCGAAAAGGCTCGGGCAATTTTGGTCAAATACCATGGAGAATGCGACCCCAACTCGAAGCTGGTAGAGTTTGAGTACAACGAAATTCAGCAGGCATTGAGCAAGGAGGCAGAGCAGAACATATCATGGACAGACTTTTTCTCATCTATTCCGAATCTGAAGCGTATTGGTCTCTGCTTTGCTACTGCAGTTTTCAGCCAAAGCTCCGGGAACCTGCTCGTCTCGAACTACTTGAACCGAATTCTTGACGACACTGGCATCACAGGCGAGAAAGATAAGACCTTAATCAACGGCATGGTGACGTTGTGGCAGTACATTGTTGCACTCAGTGTGACTGCAATGATCGAGCGCTTCAAACGTCGAACCTTTTTCGTCGTCGGCTCCGGCGGCGTGGTTGTCACATTTATTGTTTGGACCATTGCAGCACAGCAGTTCCTTGTGCATAAGTCTCTGCCTGCTGGCCATGTTGTTCTCGCCTGCATCTTTGTTTTTCAGGCTTTTTACACGTTCGCCTGGACCAACCTCGTCGTCACATATCCTCTTGAGGTGGTGACGTACAGGATGCGCGCCAAGACTTGGGCTTTTGTTCTTCTCACTATCCAAGTGGCATCAATTTTCGGCGGATATGTCAATCCAATTGCCTTGAAGAACATTGGATGGAAGTTCTACATATATTATTGTGTATGGGTTACGGTTATATTCCTGACGGTGTATTTCTTTTTCGTCGAAACACAGGGTCCGACACTGGAAGAGCTCGCCACTCTGTTCGATGGTAAAGAAGTCAAAAATGAGTTTGTCGAGAAAACTGTGAAGATGGAGGATGAGCAGGCAACTGTGGAAGAGAAGTCAGCAGTGGGAGTCTAAATTGTAGCAGGATGCAGTATTTTGGAATAAAATTTGGTAACCAGTTAAGTGACCCATATTTACACACAAGCCGTCAAGTTTAGCCTCAATATCACCCTGCTGTCGATCCTCTACGCCAAGAGCCAGGATTAGTACGGGCTAAGAGGCCAAGCGGCCAAGTCGATTTGCCCAGAACTGATCGTCCTCTTGGACGTTATGATACCCACAGCGCAGGAGGAATATATAATCGGGGCAAAACACCAAAGTCCTTGACGAAAATGTAAACTACATTCACTTGGACTGCCGCCAGCAGTAACAATGCTTTCCTACGTCGTTCCCTATTGAGTGGGAATGTTCAAACTGTAGCCCATGCTACCGACCCACACAATATATGTATTTGAGAACGACACAGACCACAAGGCGGTTTTATGGGGACGGCGTCAGTGTTCAGTGGAGTCTCAATTGTGATGTATTTGCAGGAAGCGACGCGGATAACCACATAGGTCGGTGTGTGCAGCCATTGAGTAATTTCACAAGGTCTCTGTGCCTTTGCGTCGAAAAGAAGTATTCTTCGTGCTTTCACACTTTGCCCATGGGGGTTTCAAAGCAGCACTCTGCAGCGTGACGATGGCGAAGATTAGGTTGTATGAGCACCGAAGCCTTCTAGAAACACTCATGGTCTTGCCGTGGGCCGGCAATTGACCAGAGAATCCACCGGCTAATGAATACTCCGGCCCTGCAAGATATTCACGCTAGCTGCTTGGTACAGCGTCCAATAAAATCGAGTGCTAAATGCTGCCAGTCCCGCAATACGACTTTAGGGCCCCTATTTGACTGCCTATCACTGCGAGAAATCCTCCACTCATGCAGCTTGCCGTTGTTTCCGAGCCACACATTCTAACGAAGCTCCAGCAAACCTGCCATGCTAACATTTCGGGTGTGTTAGAATGTTGCCAAATGCGACATGCCGGTCCGACGAGTGGACTATGCGGGGTAATATGTGGTGTAGCAGCGAATAGCTTGCGGTGCCTACATCGGAGGTTCAATGCTCTAACATCTTCAGCGCCACTGGACCCAAATGGCGCCTCAATCAGTTGCCGTGGAGGCATTAAGGGGACTGAGCGTCTCGCAGCGCCTTATGCACGCGCAGGACATAAAAACCCGCGTGTAGTCGCAGCCCGTAAATCACGTACGAGTAGCTAGTTTATCTCTTCACTGCATCTGTCCTCTGAACAGAACGCATACAAAGCAGAATGTCACCAGAAGCTAGACGCTCGTCGACCTTTGACGATGGACTTGAAAAGCCAATTGCCAACGCACATGAGGTGGTTCAGGCTGGTGGAGAGGAGGTGAATATGCTCATTGACGACATGGAGCGAGAGCTTGAGGCAGCGGGTGGTCTAAAGACAGGCTTTTTCCAGCTTCAATTTACGAATCCGAAGCACTTCACGTGGATCCTCGTGGCATTCGCAAGCATGGGCGGCCTGCTTTCCGGCTTAGACCAGAGTTTGATCTCAGGTGCCAATCTCTATTTGCCAGGGGATCTTGGTCTCTCCGAGAGACAAAACAGCCTTGTCAATTCCGGTATGCCCCTCGGGGCCGTTGGCGGAGCTTTGATCCTGTCCCCTACGAACGAATACTTTGGGCGCAAATGGGCAATCATAATTTCCATTATTCTCTACACAATTGGCGCCGCCCTGGAAGCTGGTGCTATAAACTTCGGTACGTAGTCAATACTCTGGACAAGAATACCTGGAAAAGAGCTTTCTAACGGTTATAGGCATGATGGTTGCTGGTCGAGTGATTTTGGGCATGGGTGTTGGTCTCGAAGGCGGTACAGTTCCTGTATACGTCGCAGAGACTGTTGAACGCCGCATCCGAGGCAACTTGGTTTCTCTCTACCAGTTCAATATTGCCCTTGGTGAAGTTCTCGGTTACGCCGTGGCGGCCATATTCATCAAAGTCCCTGGAAATTGGCGCTATATCCTAGGCTCGTCTCTCGTGTTTTCCACAATCATGTTCTTTGGGTATGATGTCTCCCTTTGTCGTCTTGGAATATATCGATTGCTAACCGAAATAGCATGCTCTTTCTTCCCGAAAGTCCTCGCTATCTCATGCACAAAGGCCGCATTCTTGAAGCTTATAAAGTCTGGAAGCGAATCCGAGGCATAGCTGATGCTGAATCGAGAGACGAATACTATGTCATGGCTTCCTCAGTTCGACAGGAAGATACCATCGTCAGTGAAGGGGCAAAGAACAACCGTTATCCATGGATGGACTTCTTTACGTGAGTGTTTCTTTTGCAAAAGGTGTTACGCTCATATTAACCGCAGCATTATAGGGTTCCGCGTGCTCGTCGTGCGTTGGTGTATGCCAACATCATGATCCTCCTCGGCCAGCTGACGGGTGTTAACGCCATTATGTACTATATGTCGGTCCTGATGCATACAATCGGCTTTGACAAAGAACAGTCAAACTACATGTCACTTGTTGGAGGTGGATCTCTGCTTCTGGGCACAATCCCGGCAATCTTTCTCATGGAGACGTGCGGCCGCCGGTTCTGGGCTATTATGATGCTGCCTGGTTTCTTCATCGGACTCGTTTTAATCGGCGCGGCGTACCAGATCGACCCCACGACGCATCTTCAGGGAGCTGAGGGAGTCTATCTCACAGGCCTCATCATCTATATGGGATTCTTTGGCTCATACGCGTGTTTGACATGGGGTAAGTCTACCCTAATTAGGAGAAAACCATGGCGAAACAACAGGCTAATCCGTCAAAGTGGTGCCGTCCGAGGTATACCCTACCTATCTTAGAAGCTATGGCATGACAACTTCCGACGCGCTGCTCTTTCTGGCTGCATTTGTCATGACCTACAATTTCAGTGCCATGAAAGACGCAATAAGTCCGACTGGTCTGACGCTCGGCTTCTATGGTGGCATTGCCGTGGTGGGCGAGATCTACCAGATCTTTTTCATGCCTGAGACCAAGAATAAGACTCTTGAAGAGATTGACCTTGTGTTCTCCCGCCCGACTATGGATATTGTGCGCGAGAACTGGCAAGGTGTCAAGGAGACAGTTGGCGACTTGGCGAAAGGGCGCTTCCGCAAGGTTATGTCGGAACAGACATCAAAGCGCAAGCCAGCTGAAGAGATTACTGCGTAAATGATGGGCTCTACAGCGATGGCGATGACCATACATGGTTAATGGGGTGTATGTTAGGTGTCTGACACAAGGTAGGTCAGGTGCCGGATACTGTAGTAGAACTGTTTTCGTTACCATATGGCAACTATGTACAAGTGGTGGCAAAGAGGAATGCCCGTGTTATTGCTGTTCAGCACTGTGTTGAGTGGATGTTCAACGAGTCAGTCTACTCAAGTGGTGCCAGGGGCAGTTCCATCCTGAAGCGGGGAGGGGGAGCATTGCAAGATGGAATCTTGGGGTCTCGCGGGGGGGTTCCCCAGTTAGTACCAACTAGCAACTGGGCTGATTAGAAGGCGACCGTCGCAAATAGTGTGGCATTCCTACCCCGACAGGAGCTAAATAAAGTGGGAGATTGTCTTACGGCACGCATCTAGCAAGCTCCCTCCCTCCCTACTCTATCACGCCATACTCCTCATTTAGTGTATGGAGTAACTGCCCATCACCTACGCTGACAACGAGTAGCACACCCTCTGAGGTACGGTACAGCTAGCGTCCCGTCTAGTCGAGGGCTCGTACTTAGAACTGAGTGCGAGTGGCTGGATATCAGGTAAAATAGCGTACCCACCAGTTTAAGGCAACAGCGCCTCTTCGAATAGCAGGGAGCTGTCCCACAACCTGGTGCGGCATGGCCGGTTCCACGAGTAAAGAAACGAGCTGGCCACGACCCGTCGCAAGCCTCAGCTCATTGTTGTAGGGCAAGCGCGGTGACTCTGGGTGATCCCATTATTGGCCTTCCCCATGTCTTGGCCTTGTCTTGGCTGATGCGAAGAACTGGTGGGCTTTTTCGGCGCTTGCTATTCATAGCGCCTCGCCTCGCAATGACAGCAGTGCATACGAATAAGGAACTACAGCGCGCTCATAGCAAGACCAGGGATGGAACCAGGGATGGAAGTGACAGCTTACGGCATCGTGATCATCGTAGGTGGCGTTCCGGCATGGCTCAAATGGCTGTTCGCCTCTCCACAGAGGGTAACCCGAGCGATGGGGCTTTTTGCCTTCGCGCAAATGTGAAGTTGGTGCCCCTCAACCGAGCGACTCTGTCACCATTAGGACGAGGGCCTGGCACCATGGCTTGTTTTTTTGGTGCACTTTTCAGCGTCAGTGGCTTGACAGTGGTCAGCCGCTCGTCTGCTCTGCTTGGCATCCCTGGCTCGCCCCATCCAAGCCCCCCCATGGGAGCCCCATGGAGGCGTGCTCTAGCGGCCCCCAGAAGCGGCCAGTCAGCGTCTTGTAAATGCTGCTGCCTGTCTGCGCTATGTTTCCGGGACCCGATCGCTTGGCCGCTTGTCCCGCCTGGGCGAGCCACAATTGGCAATTGGCAGAGCTTGGCTGTGAAAGAGGAAGACTCGACCAGCCTATTTACACGGAAGAGGAGGACCGGACATGCCGGGGCTAGTCGGCCAAAAGCCGTGATTTCTCATCCCGAAATACGGAGGCGGTAGTTGGTTCGAATCGAGCTCGGACAGGTTGGAGGGTGTCAGCTATTGACGACAGACAGGGGCGTTATCGGTGCTTACCTTCGGGCATGGATTGCAAGGCCTCTGTTAATATGGTAGTGAACACCATCAGCTCACATACATGTACTATGTACGGAGCACTACGTCCTGTACATGCATGTACTCGTGCTTCTGCGTTGGATGCGTTTTGCTGGCCGACAAATTATCACCCGCAGCCTTGCATGCCCTCAGCCGGCTCGACTCTAATTGCCCATGCTAACACTCACTAAAACAGCGGGTCTTTCCCTCCTTAACGAGCCGCCAAGCAAGAGTGACTTGAGGCAAAACGAGGTCCTCTGCCCATCTCGGCCGGGCCCATGCAGCTCCGTCGAAAGGATTCTGGCTCACCCGTGTGCTGACATGGTGGAGAAGTGGGACATGGTTGAACATGGCCTGGACGGCGCCTCCGCCTCCGCAAACGTGCTATACTGCCCGACGGTGGAGTTTTACTCCTGGGAGCAGGCTGGATTGCTGGTGGGCTTGCAAAAAGTCGTTTGGATGTCATCCAGAGTCTGGCACCGCCTTTCGGGCTGACGTCAAGTACACAGTACATTGAGGAATATGGCCATGCGCCGGAAATGTAGCGGCCGAAATGATTTGTTGACACCCCGTCATGTACCAGTAACACAGTTCGAGACCCCGGACGGATCCCCGGCTCTTAGTGCGAATTCCTTGTCTTGCCAGTGTTGGGGCTAGTCGCTGGGGTGGTTACCGTTGTTGTTATTATTTGTGGCACTTTCCCTACATTCCTTAATAGGTTGCCTCCCCCCCCCCCACGTCACTGCAACCATATCTTCCAAGACGTTTCAACCTTTGTCTTGTTGATCATTGACACCGTTACTACCTTTAACACACCTCTGTGAGAAAGTAACATCAAGAACGGTTCACCATGGAGAAGAAAAACTCCAGCGACCAGCCAGAGTCGACTCGCGACGAGAATGCTTATGATTCTAAAGCGGTCGCTGACGGTGTTGTAGACCACGGCGGCCGCCGTGAGTCCAACGCTCACAATGTTATTCACAACCCCCTCAAGGTACGCCAATTCTGCGCCCTCGCAACCCTTCGTCGCAAGTCTCTTCTCAGTTGACTAACATAACGCTCTCTTTTCACTGCACAGAACAAATCTGAGCAGCAAGCCGTCGAAGATGCCCAAGAATGGGCTCGTACGCACGACATGCCGGAGCACGCTGAGCTCTTCGGCCGCGCTGCTCTCGTCGCTCGTGACCCGGAGCGTTTCGAGATGCTAGGCGAGCTTGAGCTTAGGGCTGACGAGCGCGAGGCTCTCAGCTACGAGAGGGATCACAAGTGGCACGGTCCCTGGATGCTCTGGTACTCCATCAGTCTCTGTGCAATCGGAGCCGCAACTCAAGGTTGGGATCAGACCGGAGCCAACGGCGCAAACTTGTCCTTCCCTCAAGAGTTCGGTCTCACTGGCTTAGGCAGAGATGAGTGGATCGTTGGCCTGATCAATTCCATCATTTTCCTCACTGCTGGTCTCATGTAAGCTGTCCATGGTCACGAGGACGTCACCTCCACGCCCTCCACTTTTCTCCAATTGTCCACATTCTAACCTTATTTCCCCAGCGGCGCATTCATCGTCGACCCGCTAAACCACTGGTTTGGACGACGAGGCGAGATCTTCCTCACTGCATTGTGTCTTACCGCTACCCCCATCGGTTCTGCTGTCGCGCAGAGCTGGGAAGGTCTTTTCGCTGCCCGCTTTGTCATGGGAATTGGCATTGGCGCAAAAAATGCTACCGTGCCCATCTACTCGGCCGAGATGGCGCCGCATCGAGTTCGCGGTGCCCTCGTCATGTTCTGGCAGCTGTGGGTTGTCATCGGTTAGTGCTTCTCTTTTTGATGACATTATCCACAGCTATTTTACTTACCACCATTGCAGGTATTTTCCTCGGATTTGCCGCCAATATTATCGTCAAGGACACTGGCGACATCGCTTGGCGCCTGCAGTTTGGCTCTGCCTTCATCCCCTCCTTCCTTCTCATGGTTGGCATTTTCTTCTGTCCAGAGTCGCCTCGTTGGCTCATGAAGCATGACAAGTACGCCAAGGGTTTCCGCTCCATGTGTAAGCTGCGCGCACATCCTATCCTCGCAGCTAGGGACTACTACTACTCGTACATCAACTACGAGGAGGAAAAGAAGGCTGCTGCCGGCGCTGGATACTTCAGCCGCCTGTGGGACTGCTTTGCCATTCCCAGAATCAGGAGAGCAAACTATGGCGCTTCCACCGTCATGATTGCCCAGCAGATGTGCGGTATCAACAGTGAGTTTTTGAGCTGTCTCCGCAACTCATACCCTCGAAGCTAACACTTGCGTAGTTATTTCTTTCTACAGTTCCTCCATTTTCGAGAGCGTGGGCTATAGTCCAACTGAAGCTCTCTACGCATCGCTGGGATATGGTGCTGTTCAGGTGGTTTCTACAATCCCGACTCTCTTCCTTATCGATACAAAGGGTCGTAGACGCCTCTGTATGATTGTAAGAAATTGGCAATACGCCTTAGCTGGACATGCGCAAAGCTGACACGACTTTCAGACATTTCCCCTAATGTGCATCTTCCTCTTGGCTGCTGGCCTTTCACTCTTGCCCAACGGTGCCTACCATATTGAGCCCAAAGGCGATCAGAATCCTGCCGGAGATGACCGCTCTCGTGGTGCTCGAATCGGACCTGTTGTTCTGTATGTTCAGTTGTCTCGGATGAGCTCTCTACATATAAACTATGAAAACATTCTGCTAACATTGTGCCAAATAGATTTGTCTATCTTTTCACCATCTGCTACTCTCTTGGTGAAGGGCCTGTTGCGTTCCAGTATTCCGCTGAGGTGTTCCCTACCATCCAGCGTGAGCAGGGCATGGCCTGGGCTGTCTGCATCAATAACACTTTTGGTGAGTGATTTGCTGAAGGAGAAGCCACGATAAAAGAAGCAATGAAGCTGACAACTGTGCGTCACCAGCCGGTATCCTCGGTCTGACTTTCCCCCGAATGAAGACTGTAATGACGTCCACTGGAGCCTGTAAGTCGACCCTGCACCTGGTCCCCCTCAGCAAAATTTGCTAATTTGACCGACAGTCGGCTTCTATGCTGGGCTTAACCTCATTGCCTGGGTCATGATTTTCTGCTTCGTTCGTGAAACCAAGCAGCTTACTCTGGAAGAAATTGACCGTACGTAAACAACAATGCGAGACATATCAAACCATGCTAACGTCATCATACAGAGGTATTCTCGGTCCCGACAAAGGAGTTCCTCAGGTACGAGATCACCGAAAAGGTCCCGTGGTTTATCAAGCGATATGTTCTCTTCCGAAAGGTGCCTCGCCCTCCTCCAATTTTCGAGAGGGAGGACAAGGCCGACTCTATCAAGGAGGCGTAATCGTCATCCACTGTTGTTCGCGGTGTATATGACTGGGTATTTGTTTTCTACTTTACAGATTGGCTTTGTAGATCGCTAGCTCGGAGGCGGCCAGGAGGCTGAGATATCACCTCCGAGCGGTGTATACCCTTATTTCAGTTCATGTTAATTTTACTCTGTCTTTTAAAATAAGCCTGTTGCCTATTGCTAATATCATTTGTTTGCTGGCAATGTAAATGTAGACTGTATTCAGTGCATCGAGGCGTATTCATTGCTGCGATGCTTGTAGGTGAGGAGCTGACATGTTAAATTCTATGGTTGTTTTTGGGCGTGCACATTCTGATGTCTTAAATAATTGCTGGCTGTTGGCGTACGAGGCTAGAATGCAGTATGGTGTGCGAGAACTAGCGGGTGCGGCTGAAGGTTTAATGGTTTGGGTAAAATCGTCGCATCGTGCGCTGCGACTCCTATTTCTGCTTTGTAACCCGCATTTCTTCCATCTATTGCCTGCCTCTCACGCAAAACTACCGGCGGTAACGCATAGAGAAGCACCGCATTATACTCGCTATTGTCAACGCCCTGTGTGCTATCGCGTGGAGACACTCGGTACTAGTACCTACCCTAGAATCCACGAGCCAAGGCGATCAGAATGGATAACAACGAACGGGTTTTCGGCAGCCAACGACCTCCGGCGTACGGAGAACAAAATCATGCGGAAAATACTGGCGAAAGTAAACAAGAGACTGAACCGCTCGTATCGGAGCAGCCAACTCGACCGCAACGACGCCGGACTTTTGAAATCCCCAAAGTCAGGCTGCCAAAGATGAGCAAGGACGACAAAAAGGACAACAACATAATGCGACTATATGGTAAATCCGGCTTAGTTGTACTGGCCAGGACCGCCATCTCCATTGCTGGTGTGGGCATTACAGGAGCCATGTTCAGCAGAAAGGTGCGCGGAAGTCCTGCTGTCGCAGCGGCGTTCAGTATGGCCGTTGTACGTATCCATGACCGTCGGTATCGCATTTTTGACTGGCCTGCTAATCAGTGTGTCCGTTTTTCTCCACGGCAGGGCTGTATCAATATACCAATGTGCTGCTTGCGACCGTGGCCACGAAAACCACAAAACTACAAGCCGAATATGCTCTACCTGATCATGTCTGTCCTAATGGCGAGCCTTTGGACTGCTGCCGTAGCTGTCACTTTCTACATGGTCTCCAAAGGTGACCATTGGGTTTTCAATCAGACATATCCGCAGAAGGTGGCGGCTCGAGGATATACGTACAATTCGAACAGCAAGCCTATGACGGCGGAGCAGGCTGCTCACACCGTCTGGCCGCATTTGATTGGTACAGGGGCGCTGGACTCTGTAGCACTGTAAGTGAAGGTGGTGATTTGTGCAAAGAAAAGAAAACAGTGCGGCTAACATTGTACCTCGATGACAGGCTGCTTGAATTTGGGCATATTTACTATAATGCGAGAATATGTACTAGAAAATTTAGTGAAGTCGAGATCAGCAAGGGCTTGAAGGGGATCAGCGAGACTCTGAAGAAATGAGCGCACGTATTTTCATGCCTTCCTTGCTCTCTTTTTATTCAATCTAATATTAGCGATATGGTGACATTTTACTGATCATACTTGGACGTGTCTCTGGCGCCAAAGTTCCTGAATGCATAACGGAAAGACCAATGCAATAATACCTTGTTTGCACTACTCTGGTACTAAATCAATGTTGCCATAGTCATTTGCGGCACAAAAATATTCTGGTGTAACCAGATGTAGAACCTCTGCTTTTCACATGCCTGGCTCGAGGTCCATCCTCGTCGCTGTGGGTGCCTAGATTCCGCGCTTCTGTCGGGATCATCGTGCATGTGCCCTTGCACAATGTTAGATTCCTCGACTCACGCGACTGCCAGCGCAGAGGCACCCCTTATTACTTTTTAGTCCTAAATTGACTAAATATGCCGAGCGCATTCTGTATGGCTGCGAGGGGACGCCTCTATGTCCGCGCTCCTCGTGACTGCGAATCCTTGCGGGCTGGGCACTCAAAATGCCGCCGGGGGTCACTTTAGTCACGGGCAGGCAAAGCCGAGGTAGACATGGCCAATGCCAGGAGGCCATAAGCAAGATGACCATATGGTAGGGCACGAGTACATTCCACTAGCCCGTCAGACTGGCAGGCTCGGAGTCCTACTCATAGGTAAGAATACCATGCGATTACATTGCGTGCCAAGCTGGAACAGACAAAACCCGGACTTGTGCCTGGAATAGTGCTACAATGCGCGTAGGCCCTGGGCTAAGGGAGCGGCCCGACCTGTCAGTGGGTCGTGGCGGCAATGCCCCGGGACTTAGGCTTCCCTCCCCCTATGTCGTGTGCAGAGCCTGTGGTGTTATTGGTGTAATGGCCTTTGATTCCTACCTGTTCTGGCTCTTCGTGAAGCATGAGTAGCAAGCATGCACGTGTATGCAAGCATAGAAGTTGTTTCCTCACTCAGGCTCGGTAGGGAGCTAAGGAAATGACAGAGACGGTGAGGCAAGACAGGCCACTGCATTACGCCCTCAACCTGTTAGCGAATTCGGTACAGCGCTACTTGATGCGCGATTTGCAGCCGACTGAGGCTGTCGACGGAGCAAGACTGGCGGCGGTCGCTTTCCATTCCAGACCAGTGTTTCAGCGCCCAGCGGCTGATACGTTTTTCATTGGGCAGCAGTTGCTCAGAAGCCAATACGGTCCCTGACACCTTTTTTTTTATCATGCTCTGGGTGCAGTGTTCCGTAATGGGTGCTAAGAAAATAACATGTGAAGGTGGCTGCAGCGTCGCAACCCGTGAGACGTCACGGAAGGGTGTGCCCGTGTGCGATCCCAACGCTGCTCGCCTATTCGTCCAATGCATCACATGATGATCGCCGTGAAGATGACAGCCGGAGGGATCGTACGGGTGCTCTTGCCGTTTCTAGTCGCTAGCTGCGTGGCATGACACATAGTATAAGAGGATGATGGCGCCTAGAGTCTCACGGTGACAGAGGGTCTACTACGAGCAGAAGTCTTAATACTGCGAGCACCTCTACGAGTATTCAGCAATCATTCGATCATCGCCCCAATACCCGTTTTTATCGATTTTGGACCATCGCTAGACGCTGCTCTGAGTCGCCAGCCTGTGTCTTCGTGGGTCAGTGACAGCGCAGCCCCAAAAGGCGCCCTCCTTGACGCAGCCTGCAGCAGCGACATCGGCTACCGCCCGCCAGCCATCACCGCCACGCAACACTGTCTAGGCTATTCCTGCAGAGGGGATCGCATGACCAGTTGCCGGTAGGGCCCCCGCGAGACACGGTCCTGCAGGAGTGCCTGTTTTGCCGGTGCCCAACAGCAAGATACCACCTTTTGCCTGCGCGTGTGAGACGGATTTCTCCACGTTGGCCACGACAGCTTGTATCTGCGTTTGCGGGCTGTGGTCCACGGGCGTTGCTGGATACACAAGATTAGGCTCTCAAGCACCGGGGACATTGTCTGGGGTCGTCCTTGCATTAGACGTCACTGGACGCTCGGAGATTCGAGGTCCCTTTATGGAGTACAAGAGTACACACTCTTCTGCTGGCGTGCAACTTTGACCTGGAACTAAGATATCGTCTGAATCGTTCCACTGTTTGCAAGCGAAAGCAGACACAAGACACACAGTCCCGTTCATCAGAGTCAACCCCGACACTTCTCCGCTCTCAACACCACACTGCACTGTCAATCACGACAGGCGCACCCGGCAGGGCCCGCCATCCAATCCTGCATCTTCTCACTGTGGACTATTGCCTGTTAGCTCAAAGCCGCACCGCCTCTCATATTCAAGCTTCATCACCAAGCCCGGCTCCACTGAGGTGGCATAGTCCCATCTGCTTAGGCCATCGGCTTCCCGCGGCGAGCATATACCTAACCCACACCACACCTAACCGCAGCACTGCCTGCACGCCGGCGCTACGCCACCAACGCCCAGAGTAGGCCTGACTCTTAACTTGACGTGAACCTTCACCGCCGACCCAAACAACACCCCACTTGGAGCCATTGACCGGCGCACCCTGGTCGCTCCGTTCCAGGAACAGGAGCCCGCAGCTCACACAAATTCGTGGCGGCCGTCTTATTATTATTTTTATTAATAATTCAGCGAATCGCCAGCCCTTGTCCATCCTCTTGGCTGTTTGATATTCCCGCTCTGTTGCAGGCACTTGCTCCTCTTCCTCCACAACCCCGTCTAAGCCAGCAGACTGGGCTTGTTGTCTGATCCGTTGCTGAGGCACTTCCCTTGCCCGCTTATTACGGAGTACTCCATCCCCATCCAGACAGAGCAGGGTTCTTGGACGCACGGGGAAGACCACAGACCGCAACTTCTATTGCTTCATCTACAACACACAGGGACCGGAAAACAAGCCGTTATTCCGGTGTTTACTCCTGATCTCTCCCCTGCGGTCCCTGTCGTTTCTGCTGCACCGCAGTGCAGGCATCTCATGGAGAGTATATATCCACCACTCTTCTCGACACTCCATTTCCGCTCTCATCCTTTTGATTACCACCTTCAATAACTGCAGGCACTGCAACCTGTGTGCCCACCAACTCTCTCAAATGGATCGACAAAATCGTGTCAGCCTGACCCCGTCAGACACTACATACTACAGCTTCCACGATATCGAGCTGACCGAACCCCCCGGGTCCTCGGCGGGCAGACCCGCTGACCGCTCGAAGGATACCTCAACCACCTACTATACTGAATATATGGATGATCGCTTTGAGGCAAGCGGCATGCAGCGGCAGGACTCTGGCTACGAGTCGTATGGCGGATCGCCACGAACATCCATCTCACAGGGACGGCCGAAGGCGGTGCGCCAAAATTCTTCGACATCAACGGCGCAAGTCCGTTCACGCCCATCTACTCGCCGTTCAACAAAGTCATACAACACATATCGAGGATCTCAGCCTTACCAGGTTCGGTCATATGCCCAGTCTCAGCCGGTCGGCTACGTGCAGTTCCCAGCTCTAGACCTAGTCGAGTTGGCAGAGCCCTCAAACGACGACGTTGCTCTGGCGCCGCAGCCACCACAGCCGCCTCAAACCACGCATTACTGGACCAGCGATAGTACGCGTCGGCTCGAATATGCGGCCATAGATGCTGCAAGCCGCGGCGTCAAGGGCTGGGTCCGGAGGCACCTTGTGCCGGACTGCCTCGTGCCCCGTGACAGCAAGCATGTCGCCTTTGATGACGACTCAGGCAGCGTGCGACGATATAGGTTGCATCTTGAAGATGACAACGAGAAGCACCGGTGCTCCAACATGCAGCGACGCAAAAGCAGCTGGCGTTTCTGGCGAGAGTAAACCATATAATCCGATATTTCCTTTGTTTTGATGGCATTTCTTTGGCGGAGGGCATATTTTTGGCGTTTTATACCCCTTTTGGATATTGGATCATACGTTGAACAAGAATGGTAGTTTTGCATACGAAGGAACGCATATACGCAGCTACAAGGACGAAAGGACATTTTCATCATTAACATTATAGAATCCAGCAAGAGATTATTATTATCCCCAATCAGAAACAAAATATCCATTTACTCAGGTCTCAATTCCTCCCAAGTGCATTGAAGACAAAATTTCACCCGGTCCATACAAGCGAGCAAATTCGTCCCGTTCGCAGCCAGCCATCTGGCAGCATTACCCCAGATACAGCAAAATTGCAGCAGGTCAAGCACGTCCCAATTTTTCCTTGCGAGATGATTCATCCTATTCAGGATTATAGGGCAGCCACAACGGTTTGCGGGAACGTGTACCCGACCTCTCGTCTCTTCCCGAGCCGAAAAACGGAGGGGCGTTCACCGGTAGCCGCCGGCGCAGTCGCCGAGCCGGGCCCGCTTTTAAGTCGGACAGAGTGATTGGTGGGTGCGTCTCGTTGCGGAAGGTGACTTACAGTTTGAGAACGGGCGAATAACTATATTAGAGCGAGCTACATCTCGGAAATTCATATGGGCAGCTTCACTTGTAACTGCTGTGCAGTCGTTTTTATGCTGTGCCTGGACGGCCATGCTTGCGGCAATGGTCCAAGTAGCGTTGTATCGCGCGTCTAGAATGGAGCGGTGTAAGTGCACACTTGACGTATGACGCCGTGGGAATGGTCATATGCACATGGGAAGACAGCTGTTCCATAGCCATAATTTGGCACATTTTCCCCCCTCTTCTTACTTTTTAACATACCAGCTAATAACGCAGGTGATCGGCGCGCTCTGTGTAAGTCGTTTTAAGAGGCGTTACAACAACCTGTCGGTCGTGCCGTCTTTCGCGAGGCGTACCACACCCCACTAGCAAAATGTCGGAATACAGTAAATCATTCATTGAACCAAGATAAACGGTTTAAATCCAATACAGTTTTTGAAAGTATATTCTACTGCATGGTACTTACACCCACGTCAAGGACACCTACTGCTGCCATGACGTCTGCAGCAGGTGTGTCAGTGGGTCCACCACACATGCTTACCTAACACCCGTGTTCCTGAAATTTGGCATTAACACGCGCCACTAGCGCAAGCACCTCCTTACAGGCAGAAGTACAGCAGCAAACGTGGCACCTGAGCATCCAACGCATCACCAACTGAACGTCCTTCCTTTATATCACAGCCGACAGCCACAATGACGCGAGCACAGCAGTCCATCTCCTTTGGTCTTTTGATCTCTTCCGTACGTCCTTTTCTCGCTACAACCAACGCCGCCCGGCGTCGTGGCGCTTCGAGAAAGCTAATGCAGACAAACAGCTCTATCTCGCCCTGTACCTGGAGCTCATCCCCCTCCCACCGCTGGTTCAGCAGCAAGTCGTCCCCGTGGTACGTTTTCTTTGCCTCGTCAATGTGACGATGAAGTGGTTGTCAGGCGCTAACCACAAAATAACAGCTGCCATTCTGGGCCCTCGTCAGCTTCGGTGCCCTGCTCCTCTTCCGCCTGGGCTGGGGCATCCTGACCTTCAACGATGTCCCCGAGGCGCACAAGGAGCTGATGAAGGAGATTGACCTGGCCAAGACGGACTTGCGCAAGCTCGGTGTTGATGTCGACTAAGGAACGAACCGAACTATCGCGGGCGGAGAGTCGCAAACGACTCGACGAAACGAAACAAGAAAAACTATTAATAAATCCTGTCGAGCGGTGCATAACATGGGGGAAAGGAATGATTTGAACTGTGTACAATAACTACAGTAATGGAAAGATATTCACGCGACGAGCAAACAACACATCCGATCGGTGATTGATACAAGACGCATTGTCCGGTTGGCGCAGTGGCACCGGCGCTATTATGGCTATTGACAGCCGCTGCCACGATTATTGCGTAGCAGCCGGCGATACTTCATATAAAACTGGAAATTTGGCTAAAATTCGTTTTGGTGCTCATTATTCATCCACTACTCCTGTTCGACAGCTCCAACAAGTAGAGCCGCCACTTTGCGAGTAGCCACGTCGACATCCTCTCCTCCCTGAACCAAGCTCTGGAACAGTCCCGGCAGTTTGCTCAAGCTTCCTCGTCGGTCGACTTTTCTCCCTGTGATATCCGTTAGTATCTGTGTTCTGCACAATGGAGTAGCGGTCCAACTCACATTTACCAGGTGCTCCGAGCAGTACAGAGAGCTTACTCTTAGCCTCGCCGGTCCAATCAAAGCCGATCCTCCATTCGAGTCGTAGTTGTGCTGGCGCGCTCGCATCTTGTTCCGTGTCAATGGTAATATCGTAGGACTGCTTGCCCATAAGACGCATCAACTCAGACCCTCGGAGTGAGATACGCGTTCTCCGCGACGTATCAGCCTCATCTTCGCCTGTTCGTTTGCGCAGGCTTTCGGCTGAGGCGACCAGCCCCTTTGCTGATAGTTCCTTGTCTAAGCGCGCCCAGATCCCGGCTCTTTCAATGGCAATGCGATGCCATTCGCCCATTGCCCAGAAGAGGACACCGACATTGCGCTGCATGCTCCGATTACACCTGCCTGAGCAAATCATGTCGATAAATGGGTCCAGCTCTGCTCTAGCCGCGCTCTCTAGTGCCGATACGTTTAACTCGAGAATAGCCAGCGACATGGGATTGACAATCATTTCTATGTGGCCATGGAAAAGAGATTCCTTTGACCGTAGTGTTAATAGACGTCGTTGTCGGAACGGGTGCTGTGTCGTTGCTGGCAGTGCAGCGATAGTCGAGCTGACGTCGAATGGGCTGAATATTTGAAGGTATGGCAGTTCCTCTTCTGCAGACATTTCCACCGGGTGATGCGACTTTATATCCTTGGTCTCATCCTTCTCCGGCGCAATCGTAGCCGACGGCTTGCTGAATGGTAGCAGTCCCATGGGGTTCAAGGCGGCCATCATGAGCTGTTGTGACTGGGGCGGCAGCGCGAGCGGGTCTGCTGGTATTAGCGAGCGTTGCAAAAGGTCAAATATTTTCCCTTCGTCTGTTGGCGCAACATAGCGTCCAGACGTTTGCATCAGCAGGAGACGTTCATTCTCCTTGCTCGCCATTTCTAGATCCCGCTGCAGCAGCGCATATTCCTTACGCAGCTCGTTGCGCTCTTTCACCTTGTCCGAGTCCTCCAACGAAACCATTCTCGCGGGGTCGGTCGTCGAATCCAAGGTTGCGTCCTCTGGAGCTTGCTGTTGGGGTCGCCGCCGCAGCGCCGCGGGAGTCTCTACCGGCTGTGGCTCTTGGTCATCAGCGCGCATAGGCGGCTGCTTCAAAGGCGAGTTTTTATGCGCCGAGCCTTTACTCCGCCAGCGTGAAGGGCTGCTGTGAATGCCTTTTGGTGGTGTGGAAGAGACGGGGTCGGGGCGCGTAGGAGGAAGCTCTGGCTCTGCAGCAGGCCGTGGTCGCATGTTGATGCCAGTAGCTGGCTGTGGTGCCCTTGTCCTGGGGACAAATTCGTCCTCTTCCGGCGGGCCGGGGGGTGGAAGAGGTCGTGGTTGTGGTCGCGATGGGGACTGTGACTGCGACTGCCCTGGTGGTCCAAGAATACCACCTCGCCGTTGCCCTGGTGCTGTTGTAGGAGCTGTACTTTGGCCGTCGTTGTCGTCGTCTTGGTCGTTTTCGCGATTTGGTTCACTGGCTTGTGCTTGTGTATTGCGCGTTCGTCGGCGCCGCGCAGGGGAGATGGCCGCGCCTGGTGGTTGTCCCGTCGGTGACGCCGATCCTCGGTCGGGAATTTGTGAATCGTTTCGCGGTCTGCTCGCCCTTGCTGGTGAGTCAAGCGAAGCTCTGGTACGACGTGCGCGCGGTGATGTCGCCTGTGCTTCTGGTGGTGGGCTCGACACGTCGGTCGCACCAGCGCGTCGGCGGCGCTTGGGGGAAGGCTCGTCCATGATGGCGAAGTTGAGGCTTTTATTCTTTATTGCCTTGCCATGCCGAAACGCAGGGAGCGCGCCATGGGGGACGGGGAGCTTGCGATGTTGCGAAAAATACGGAGTATTGTCGTGAAGCTGGGTCTCTGTGCCTGGCCGTGTCGCGTATGGCCAAGCGTGACGGCCGACGCCTCTAAACAAAACGTTGGCTCCACAGCGCCCGGGTGGAGCCGGCACTCCAGATTTGGGCCATCTTCAACGAAGCTGGAAGAATGTGTGGCAAAGCCAGCTGTAAGTGTGGTTTTGCTCAAAATTAAATATTTAAAATGGTACAATAAATGATAAACTATCCTTTATCTATTTTATAACCTGATTAGTGAGCATAATTGCCGGAAAGAAGCTATCATCCTCCTTGAAAAGGAAGTTTTCCAGATACACCAATCACGTGCGACTTGATGCTCATTGCTCACCATACCCGATGACGTTTTGCGCTCCGAGGCTCCGACGCCCCGCCGACGGAATTACTTGAATCTGCACCGTCTTTCCACCAGCCAAAACTTCAACGAGCAAACAAAGACACGCCACCCACGCACGCAATGGTGAATTAGCAGTCCATAAAGCGAAACGTCCATTTCTATTTCCAGAGCGACTCATCAGAAAACATGTCGGCACCAGCAAGGCTCGTCACGAGAGTCTGCCGGCACTGCTCACGGGCGCCGGTCTCGCGGCGACACTTTGCCTCGAGCGCAGCACCGATAAATGAAGAGCAATGGCCGCAAGCGTTCCCTCGAGGCGAATACTACGACTCCCTGCTGCGCGATCCGATCCCGTACCGATCCGAGAAGCCAGAGCAGGCGCCCAGCTCCGCCGACCCCAACAACATCCTCTCAGACCTGAACCCGACGCAGGAGCGCACGCTCGGCGCTCTCTCCTCACGAATAGCGCCGTCGGACTCGTCGACTCCCGAGGCCAAGGCGCGCGTCATTTTCGGCTCGCGGCTGCTCGGACCAACAGAAAAGGCGCAACGGCTGGCGACGCGCCAGGCACAGTCGACATACACAGCCGGCGTGCTGATACCGCCGCGGCCCGAAGAGCCAGACAACTGCTGCATGAGCGGGTGCGTCAACTGCGTGTGGGACCTGTTCCGAGAAGAGATGGAGGAGTGGTCGAGCAAGACCAAGGAGGCAAAGAAGCGCCTGGCGGAAAGCAGCGGCTCCATGGATGCCGACGGCGGCGGCTCAGAGTCCAACTGGACGCCCAGTATTGGCGAGTCTAAGATTGCGCCAGACATGTGGGACGAGGATGTGTTCCAATCGGTCCCCGTTGGAATTCGAGAGTTTATGAAGCAGGAAAAGCGACTGAAAGAGAGGCATGCGCGTGAGGGCACGGACGGCGGCTGAGCCATTTATCATTGAAGGGCATTGCGATGCGACAAACTACAGCATACACGGCGCTTGGGCATCATTTTCAGCATTAATTTCTTTTTGTTCAAGAGGCAATACCAAACAAGAGGGGAATAGATTTAGATCATATATAAAGCATTACAATGAAGAAGACATGTTATGAAGACTACCGAAATGCACAGCACCACGAACAATGACAGTGACCAGGACAACTACATGTGGAGGTACGCAGAAAATTGTTGAATGTTTTCCCAGACATACTTAAATTGAGGAGCTGAAGCAACCTACCCGGATATATGAACTGTCAACTTACCACATTACGGATCCCATTCGCCAACACCTCTGGGGAATACATACCTCATGAAGGCGGTGCCGAATACGGGTACGTAAATTACGCCATCAATACGCCGTAGCGTAGTGCGGATACTCTTGTAACTGGCAAACATACTACAATAAGATTCGAGATAGCTGCTTAAAATGTATTCAATTCATCGTGTTGCTCATTGGTATTCGCTGTGCATGTCTTGGACACCGCGTGGTAGCCCGTAACAGCATGTATCCGTCTCCCGGTGTCACCCGACACGCTACTCAAAAGAAAGTATCTAATATTATTGTCTCCGTGTTTCTTGTTTCCCGGCTGCACAAGGTGGGTCCCTTGTTTATTTGGCAGCGTTGGCGTCGTGCTCCTCAATGTCGATGGCCTCCCAGGGGTAGTTGATCCAGATGTCGCCGACGGTGCGAGCGGCGTGGTAGCCAGTGTTGATCATGTCGCCGGGGAGCTGGCCCTTCTTGGGCTTGTCCTTGTTCTGCAGGCGGCTGGTTAGTACCGTGGCATTGTTTCAGAGGATGTACAAAAGGTAAACGTACGTGGAGGACAAAGACGGAAAACTGCGTCTCGGGCTGGTCGCCACCCATCTTTTGGCGGGCAATCTCGACGTCCTTCTGGAGCTCGCGGACGGCGTACTCAAGGGTGGTGCGGGTGTCGTCGACCTCATCGACAATGAGGATGCGCTTGCCGACGAGGTTCTGCATGTGGCCGAGGGCGGTCAGGTCGAGCCACTGGGTGCGGGTGACCTTGGTGCCGGGGGTCTCGACGTCCGGGTCCTCGCCGAGCTGCTCATAGAGGGACAGACCGATGGCCTGGATGGGAATGTTGGGCGAGCCGGGCTGCTTGAGGAACGAGCGCAGGATGCGCGCAGGGATGTAGCCGCCGCCGCCAATGGCAATCATCAGCTGGGGCTGGAAGTCGTTGAGGAGGCGTTCCGCAGACTCCTTGCACAGGTTGTGCACCTGGGACGGTTGGAAACGGCACGGGTTAGCATATTGAGCTCGGCAGGGGTGACATGTGCTCTACTAGGGGAGGGTGTAGATGGTAAAGGGGACGGCGTGTGTGTCGAAGCACCTCGTCTTGTCTCTTGCGCTTGCGCGACAATAACACAGGATCCGATGTCTCGTTTATATTCTATAGACTTTGCGCCGCCGAGGAACCTCGGGCGCCAAAAACGGGGAGATGGGGTGTGTGTATTGAACGCATTTTTGCAGGTACATGACTTCAAGGGGCAACTCACATCGTTGTACGTGATGTAGAGCTTCTCGACCATTTTGGCTGTGTTGGTGGTTATCGGTCGCACGGGCGAAGAACGGTCGCGGAATGGATTACGGCGAGACGAGTTGTAATTGACACGAAAGCAACGAGGTTGACGATGATGCGAAAGAGGAGATACGGTTCGGATCAACGGGAGCAGAGATTGTGCCCAAGAGAGAAGAAGGAGAAGGAGAAGAAGGAGAAAAAGAAGAAGGAAAAGAAGGAAGAGGAGGAGGGGGGGGCTCGGCGTGACAGCCGGTGAGAATTTTGTCCCTCCCAAAGCTTTTTTTTTTTTTCTGCCAAACCCGGCTGTTGCGCTGGACCTACCCTTATTTGGTAGGTGGGCTGCCTGCTGGCCCCGCCCAGAGACTCAGTCGGTCAGCCCACGCTCGTGGACGACTGTGAGTATTTGGGGGCGTAATAAATCACATTAAACATATAAAAATAGGCCAAAATTTTTGTTGTCTCTATTACACATCCATAAGCATATGAAATATGACAGAATAGCGAGAATTACGTTATTGATGACTGTGGCCCCTCCGGAAACATACGCAGTCTTAGGCTGCGAAGTGGGGGCAGCTCCATCACTTGCATGTGGCATTGCTGTTTGGCGGGGCAGTCCATGATTTGCTGCATGGTTGTTGGCTCCCCGAGTCGAGTGCCGAGATGATGTGGAAGTAGACATACGCAGAGGGTGGGCAAAGGCGAAAATTAAATCCATGAAAAATACAAGATAAAATATACACAGAGCTACACTGCTCTCCAGTCAGTTTAGAGCAAAGTTTGGCCATGAGTTTAACACGTATTCACGTCTTGGCTGCCATACCCAAAAAAAAAAAAAATGTCTACTGTCACAGCGATCTTACATCTACACAGCATCATGCCTTGCATCAGCCCAAACGCTCTTAGGGCTTTGGAACGCTTAATTCAGATTTTGGACCTTAAATAATACTTTAATGCTAACCAACCGCTCTCCTGTAGACAGCCTTGGCTTTCGTGGCCAACCTTAGCCCACTTACACGCCACAAGGGCGCCCTGCACAGGTAAATGTTAGCTATCAACACTGCAAAGTAAAAGAGTCTCCATGCAACTTAAACATCTCAGCGTCTGGATCAAGCTTTCCATATCAAGGCCTTGTCTATTTCGTATCCTGCTTTCTCTTCCTCTTCTTTTTCTCCTCTTCATCATCATCATCTCTCTCCCAGTCTTCGTCACCACGAGCATTGGAGACTCACAACCGCCACACAGCATCATTCTCAATTAATCGGCCTCTTCTCTACCTTTAAAATCCATTCAAACCACTATATCAAGTTTGAAAATTTCTGTACAAACCCGCAATTTCAGGCAAACACCATCTAAGGCTGTGTCCACGCAAGGATTGCAAAATGACCGGAGAGCTTTTTACCGACTACCTACCCATCCCTTGGGCAAAGGCTTACGAAACTGTAAACTCATTCCACTCTCTAAACAACATTGAGAGCTTCGAGCCTGAAGAGTTCCCTTCCCGCACGCCCTCGCCCGTGGAGTCCTCAGACGCGCTCCATCAGAACCGCCTCAACACATTCAAGTCCGCAAGACAGGTCCTTCATGACAACTGCCAATGCATCGATTTCAACATCCAAGACGCCTACAGAGACGCAGACAGGATCCATGCGGGGATTCGGAGCTGCATGTTCGACACCCGTCGGCAGTACGACCTCGCCGAGGAGTCCGTCCTGGCAACCCACATGCGTGAGGTGGCCCATGCCAAAGACTACACCACCAACCACCTCTCGTGCGGCTACATCAAGACCAGACGGGACCTGAAACGCATGCTGAATGCCGTATGCAATACGGCTGCAGCCAGGCGAGACAAGCGCATCGGCGACCTCGTACACGCCCGCGAGATGCTCCACCGCCACATCACCATGATTGCCGTCGCCGAATGCGACCTCGTCTGGCACCCTACCGCCGCAATGTACCACGGCAAATTTCAGGGTGATTTTGCATACACCCCCATCGAGGCTTACCAGCTGGTCAGAAGCCCCGAGGACGTCGATGGCACGTACATCCTTACTCTGCCGTGGGCACCGGCTCCGGGCGCCACTCACCGGCCCCTGGAGATGTTCATTCACCGCACCAAAGGTGGCAAATATGCGTGGGCGACCATAGATTGGGAGGAACGCGGCATTCTCGGCGTAACTGGAGCTGTGGAGAACTCCTACCCAGTTCAAATCACAGTCAAGGATGATTATGTCGCGGAGCACCACATGGCAGAGAGGGTCGGTTGCGAGCGCAAGGCCATTGCAGCGCGGAATGAAAAGCGAGCGAAGACTGTTTGGGCCCGACTCTTCTGGAGGGATGGCAGCTATGTTAACAGCAAAGGCCGTTTCAAGGAGTAATGTGGCAACCCATGTTCAGTGGTTTGGACTCGGCGTTATGGAGTTTGGCTCAGCAATTAGAGATACCCCTTGTGTTTATGCCAAAGTGCTGGCAGACTGTTACTTCGTGTTTTTATGATACCCATTACAAGCATCGTACAAAAACAAATGTATAGTAAATAAACATGATAAATTACAAAGTAGTCTCAACGTAGCGTGTTTCGACAGTGCTTCGTGGGCTAACAACTGCGGTTCCTCGCACCAAACTCTACAGTTCCCTGTTTAGCTTAACCCTGGTACCGTACCTACACGTTGTTGCAAGCGCAAGCAGCTCCGTCCACTCTCTTTCGTCTTGTGATTCCATTACCTCAAATGTCTGCACCATCCGCGCCACCAGATAGTGCGCCTCCAACAAGGCCAGCTGCTCTACGGTGCCTAGTCAGTAAATCGAGAAATACATATTCCTGAATACAAACTTACGTCCAAGGCAAATTCTAGGCCCGCCGTTAAATGGCAGGTAGCCCCATCCCGGTCGAAGCGAACCCCATCGCTCCGGGACAAACTCTTCGGCGTTTTCACCAAACACCTCTTTGTCTCGGTGCATAGCAAAGACGTTGTAGATGACCAACGCGCCTCTTTTCAAAAAGAGCGGCGACTTGCCATCCTGGCCACCACCGTAGGGCAAGGTCGTGTCTCGTGTTGCCTCACGCGCGTTCGTGGGTATGACAGGATGCAGCCTCAACGCTGTGCCACTTGTCAGTCTGCTCCTTCTCCCCATATACTTTAAATTCCCAGGATGGTGTTATGTTTCACCTACATTCTTGGATGCACCACTTGAGATACTCCATCTTCTTGAGATGTTGGTGTGTTGGTGCCTCTTTGCCTGCGACGGAGAGCACTTCAGCTCTCAGCTTGTCATAGATGCCCTTCTCTTTTGCCAAGACAAAGAATATGTTGCCTAGTAGACTGGCTGTCGTGTCCCGGGCAGCAACAAGAATATGCAGCACCTGGTCTCGCAACACATTGCGGTCATCAGTAGCAGCTGCTAGTTCCCGCAAAATGTTGTATTCAGGCACAAACTCAGAGGCCTCGCTTTGCTCGATATTGAGCGACTCATCGATGAAATCGTCAATGTACTGAAAGACACGTTTCTTAGCCGCCCTCGCCGCAAAATTAAAGCGAAATATTTGCAGTGGGCCGAGACGCATCCGCTTGACAACTTCTTCGGAGCAAGTGGTGTAATCTTCAAAAAACTGCATCTCTTTTCCATTTGCAATGGGGTTATCCAGCATTCTTGACGAGTTGCCCGTCAGGTACTGAGTGGCAAAGTCCATGGCCAAACAAAAGAAGAGAGGTTGCAGATCAACTTCAGATCCATTGGTAGGCAACCTCCTTAGCAGAGCTTGAAAGTGAGCTTCGAGCATATCTGTAATGGCGTCCTTATTTTTGTTGACGAAGCCGGGCTTAAGCACCGCTCTGGCATGGGTCCACGGCTCCCCATTCAGACTAAAAATGCCACTCCCCAGCAAAGTTGAAATGGCATTCAAGCGGAGGCGGGGAAGGGCGAAATCTTCAAACGCGAAGGCGAGCATGTGCTTTATGTTGTCGCTTTCGCAAGTAAAAATGGTCTGAAATGTCCACCTCTTCATGACGTACGTATGGCCCAATGTCTGAAACATTTTGTATGTGTGGTCCAAGTAATGTTCAACACGCCTTCCAAAGAAGATGTTATAAACAAAGTCGAGACCGATGAAGGGATCTCTGACGGGAGCCTTGCTGTAACTCGGCATGCATCCTCGTACCTTTGACAACTTCCGCCGTGTAAGATACTGGTATGTGGAGTGTAGAATCCATGATATGACGAGGAAAGATGTGTAGAGTACGATATAATCAACCCTTAGTGAAGACATTGTGGATGATGACATGAAACAGAGGTTTGGAAACTGTGTTCTTGTACGAACTTTTCAGTAAGTAGAAAGTAGAAAGTCTACGATCTTGCTCTTATACACGCCCTTCCTGCCCTTGGTCTGCCGTTTCGGACAGTCGCGACAGCACACGTTACGGGACAGACGCCAGACTTCCGCCAATCCCGACCAACGGGATACGACTTCCATTTGTCCACCGTGACAGGTCGTTTTCGGACGGAGATTGTATCACATTCACTCCCCTAAGCACGTTAGCCTAGGCCGTCACAGCATCAGGAAGTGGAACATGCATCTACGCCCGACTCTAAGCCTACTTCTGCGCTGTCTCCGAGCCCGAGGCCCCGTCATAGCCACGGGCGATCCTGCATGTGAACAATATTTCAGCCATGTTCCCAGCTTCAGGAGCCTTCAGCTGCACCACAACTGTTTCCTGTATGGGCCACCGGCTTCCTGCAGGATCGCCTCTCGTGGCCCTGTCCGTCCTAGCTTGAACGACAATGTGATTCACACATGGTGGCTGCATGATCTGGTAATCACTCTACGGATCGGACCCAAGTGCCCGGGAACGCCAACCACACGCGCTTTGACGGTTACACAACGGCAACCTCAATCTGGATAGCACATGGCGAGCCGTCGCGCTGCGACCATGCGCGTCTCTTGCATTGTCACTTCCCTTGTAATGAAATGATGCACCTTTGGTCACATATCACTACACATAATCGTCAACGCCACTGACCGAAGACCGCCGACCCGGCTTGGGACCCTAATGGCCAGCAACCGACGCTGTCACCGGCGCCGATCGGAAGAGCTAAGGTGCCGCTGTAAAGTTGCTATTTTTGGACACTTACAGCCTCTTTATGCTCGTATACGATTTTATGATGCCCACTTGTGACGCTATGAGCACGCTCTTTGTGTGACTTCTTTATTTAAGCCGGTATTAGCCAGCCAGTTATATCATTCCTGAAGCGAGCTCCAGCCATCCATCTTCTTACGAGTTGGGCCGGGCCGCGTACTCCTTACTTTACATTAAGTTCCTTTTTGTAAAATTCCTAGTAGTATACTTCAAGGAAGCTAACCTTAGTGCCTTGTCCGGGGGCGCATGTGGAGAGAAATACGAGATCCTGTACAACAAACCTGACTCGTGCGGCTGTCTCCTAGGTATAGGAAGCACAAGATCCGGTACCTGTTCAATATTCTTTCATATGTGTCACACATGTGTCTGATCAGCTCCAGGTATTATGCCATCCAAAGCTGCCAATGCAATACCATGGCTGGCTGTGCGACTGTATTTACCATCTAGCTGAAGCTCGTCACACCAGCCTACCCCAATACAGAGGTACATCCCGGTGCTTGGCATGGCGGAAGCAAAGGTGTGGTTTTATCGTCTGAGCCATTAGATAGCTTTCTAGTAATGTTTTGATCTGCATCACGTATAAAACGAAGCACGGAGTCGACGCTTGCCAATGTCACTTGAACTTTCTCATCAATTTAATAGTCAATTTATTAAATTTTCTCCCAAACTTACTGTCTTTGGAGAGTGCATAGAAGACATATCTACTGCAACAGTTTCCAAAATGGATGAAGAGGTACCCCTAGCTGAACTCCATGGAGAAAAGCCATCAGACTTAGGTCTGAAGCTCTGGGACATATTCCACGCAACGGCGACCAAGCACCCTGGCCGAGAGGCAATGGTATGCCCCAGTCACGTCCCTAACTTCTCTGAAGCCGGCCACTCGGCAGAAACAGCGTTCAAACAGACTTGCTGGAGCTATCAAGATTTGCGTGTCCGCGTTGAAGCCGCAGCCCACACTCTCCGCCACTTACTGTGTGGAGGCCCGGGAAACCACCTTGTCGTTGTCACGAGAAACATTGGTGAATGGGCCTTTTTCTTTTGGATTGCTGCAAAGCTGGAGATGGCATTTGTGCCTCTCGATCCGGGAGAAAAGGACAGTGTTCCCGGAGCTCTTTCGCTTCTCAATCCGCGAATTATTGTTGTGGAGGACAATGACGCCGCAATCGTGGTTGACTCGTGGACAAAAGAGCAATCATCTCGCCACATTGTCAAGATTCTCGTTATTGAGCAATATGCTCCATACTGGCTGAATCTTAGTCACCTCTGCAACAAAGAACATGCTACTTCTCTGTGTCGCCGGAAGCCGCTGCAAATGTGGGAACCTGCAGCAGTTGAGGACATTGCACTTGTCATATTTACCAGCGGCACAACTGGTGCGCCTAAGGCTTGCCCCCATACGAACAACAATCTCGTCTCCCAAACTCATGATTATGATCCAAACGACGACAAAAACTTTGTCGATAGGTGGCTCGTACACACACCGGTACATCATATCTTTGCCATCAACAATGCGCTTCGTGCCTGGAGATATGGTGGCTGTGTCGTGTTCCCGTCTCCCTCGTTTAGCGTTCAAGACAGCCTCCGTGCTTTGGTTGAACAGCGTTGTACAATCATGTCAGCTACACCAACACTGGTGAAAGCATTGCTTTCAAATGCCGCATTTCCAGAGTCTGGTAAGCTGAACCTGTCCGTTGTGACGCTCGCCGGTACGTCCATTGGGTCAGAGGATGTGCGTCTATGCAGAGAAGATCTTGGGTCCCAGAATGCCATACAGGCATACGGATTGAGCGAGTGTGGCCCTGTGATTAGCTGGTCAAGACGTGATCCATTACTCATGAATGGCTATTCCGGCGGCATTGGCAAAGTGCTGCCAGGAGCATCAGTGCGCATTTGCCAGCCGGGAACACGAAAGTCCCTCCGTCGAGGAGAGATTGGTGAACTACACGTTGGTGGTCCTTCTGTCATCTCGGGGTACATTTCCAAGCAAGGTGATGACAGCTTCTATACAGATCATGCCGGAAGCTGGCTGGTGACTGGCGACCAGGTAAAGATGGATCTCAATGGAGTTCTGCACATCATGGGCCGCTACAAGGATATTATTATTCGGGGTGGTGAGAACATTCACCCCTCAGTGATTGAAGATGCGATTCTACAACTTCCAAATATCCAAGTCCAAGTCGTTGGTCTCCCAGACAAGTTGGCGGGCGAAGTTCCCGTTGCCATTGTCAAACGTCCAGCCACCATATCCAAAAATGAGGTCAGGGACGCCATCAAATCTCTTGGGCCAAAGTACGCTCTTCACGTCGTTTATGATCTCAGTGAGCTCCAACTTTCGGAGATGCCGGTTACATCCCTGAGAAAGCCCAAGCGCCAGCTTCTGAAGAAGAAGCTGCTAGAGCTCTCCAAAGAGCTGTCTGCCGACTTGCCAAACAGCAACCCTTCAGAACACGCAAGCCTCATGGGAAAACTGTCTTCCATCTTGGAGAAGATTTGTGGTGAGCGACCAGACGCCCACAGGTCCGTTCACGACTTTGCAGATAGCATCATGCTGCTGCAATACTGCGATGCCGTTCTTAGGCAGTGTCACAGACAGTTATACCTTCAGGATGTCTTCAGCTACGATACAGTCCACAAACAAGCTACCACTCTAATACAACGTGGTATTCTATCTACCTCGCCGCACAAACGTCAAGGCAGTTCACTGAAGTCTTTGCCTGGGTCGACCACCGTAGAACCTTCAGCGCCTTCTATCCGAGGCAATAATGCAGACCTTATGGTTGCTGTCAAAGATCATACACAAGTTCTTGGCCTCATTAATACGTCTGTGGAAAGCAGCATCCCTTTGAGGGCAGCTCAATATCGCATGGTGGCCGGTCAACGACCAGAGTCATATCACACTCGCATGGCTTTCTTACTGCGCAGCGTCAGGGGAGACGAAGTCAAAGACGCAATCACCAGAGTGGTGAAAAACTCCAAGTTGCTCCGCGCTACTTTGATGCGTGCCAAATCAGGCCAACTTTACCATGCAGTGCACGAAGACCCAGGTTATCTGGCACTCATCCTTCACAATGTTGAATTGCCAACCGAAGCAGCGACTCGCGACTTGCTCAATGGCGCATCAAGCACCCTTATATCTCCACACATGTTCAGCGGTGTCATAATTCACTGTGCCGAATCAAGCAAATACTACTTATCCCTCACCTTCAACCACTCCATTGTGGACGCCATGTCGCTGTGGCAGTTCCAGCGGGATCTCGACGATGTGCTGCTCAGTAAGGACGCCCAGATTCCTCATCACACGCCATACAGTTTGTGGGCAGATCTCTTCCACACGAATAAAAGCAATCACCTTGCTCAACAAGCTGTATCTTTTCACGTAGAGCGACTGCGCGGGATATCTCGGTTCAGAGACGCTCTCTGGCCGAGACAGCAAGCCCCTGGATGGATGATATCCAGTGATGACTCTTCTGCAATGGCCATTGACAGAAACACCATTCGAAATCAACTTTGGGACGATCAATGGGAGCAGAAAAGGTCGGAGTTTCGGTTCCCACGCTGCGCGAGAATAGTGCGACTTCCGGGTCTGCAGACTATGCAGTCACGACACAACATTAACCCAGAACTTCTTACACGCTGCGCTCTCATTCTCTTCAATCTCATGGAAACTGGGTCCAGTTACGCCATCTTCAACAGCTGGCAATCTGGCAGATCCTGGCCGTTTGTACCCCAGTGGCTGCAGCCACAGCTCCCGCCAGCCATGAGCATCGACGGGCCAACTGCGCAATGGCGGTTGAACATGTACACGGCAAGCGGTCCCGAAACAATGATAGACTTTATTCACCGCATTCAGAAAGATGAGTCCCTCATGGAGGAGCATGAGCACGCACCATGGGACGATATCAAGAAAGCGCTGGGTGAAGAGGGAGAAGTGGCCGAAGACGCATCGTTTCGACAGGCGTTTGTATGGGATGTAACACTGGGAGTGGCGACGCGACATGGCCATCAGAATAACTACAAAGTCTTGGAGCCTGTTGGCCGTTGTGACTGGGCAGACTGGTAAGTAACAGTGACGCGATCTGATGCATTCTAGGCACGTCGGCTAACTGCAGCACCTTTTTTCACCAGTGGCCTGTTTTGGAATGCGTTTATGCTGAACAAGGAAAACGTCTACTTTATTGCGTCGTGGGATACGGCGCAGATGAATGCAGATGAGATGGACGGGTGCTGTGACCGGCTAGCCAACGTCGTGAGGGCCTTGGGAAGCGAACACAACTGGGGCAAGCGTCTTCGTGACATTTTCCAGGAACTTTGATAGCATTAAGACAGCCGTTTTTGGTACACTGTACTTTGTACCTGAGCAGAAGTGAAGGGGATCCCTCCAGCTCGCCTTCCGGCTGTCAGCAACGTTCCATGCGCTCCTTCCTGTCTTCTTGCTCGGTAGACAGCTCCCAAGCACAACACTGCGTGCAAAAAGCCTGTTCACTCCCAGATATCAGTTTCACTAACCAAGAAATTTCACAAGCTCACAAATCACAATCGACTTACTCTCACAAAATGTCGGAAACACCATCTCCCACCCGCGCCTCTCCCACCTTACCAGAGGCAATCGCGGAAGTAGCCATGTGCTATCCCGACAGCACAATATACGAAATCTTCCTAGACGCGAAGCACGAGGAGCTACGCGCGTGCGACGGGCAGTGGACGTTTTCTGGCCTCCTCTCCATCTGGCGGCCGTACGCAGTGTGGTGGGTGCAGCACCCGTCCATCGACGCCCACAAGATTATGCGCGAGATGTACTACATGCACCGAGACATGTACGAGGACTTTCCTCCTAGGCGTTCGCCGTCGCGGCCGGCGTGGGTCTGCTTCATCAGCTGGATGAATCCGCTCATCGTGACGGCGTGGAATCCCTTTGAGCGAGAAGACGCCCGTCTGAATCTGCAGTCCGAGTGGGAGTTTATCGAGGAGATTGGAGACTTGCTTGGTTGCATAACGCCGCACCCTTTTGATATGTTTGACACTGGCTGGACTGGCAATGAGGTGTCGAATGGAGTCATGAACGGCATCACAAATGGGACTGCGTACGGGTTTGCGAATGGAACAGCACATGGGGTCGCCAATGGAACAACGCCCGGTGTCCTGAACAGTGTACCAAACGGACTCACGAATGGATATACAAGTGGGACCCTGAACGGATCATTGTTTGAACCCGCCCATGACATGACACAAAATGCCATCAATGGAACAGCGCATGGAATAACAAACGGGGTTCTAAGCGCCAACACCAACGGAATACCGAATGGAGTGACAAACGGGGCCGCCAACGGAACATTTTTCTCTGAAGCAATCGCTCTTCCCGGCAATGACCCCGACTTAGACCCCAACGGCGGCATCGCTGTCATCCCTCCTCACGGGACGCCGCCTCCGTTCTTTGTCGCTGTGAACATCCAGAGCTTTATCCCGTACAAGATGACGGCACGCTACTTGGCTGCGCAGCCACCAGCCACTCCATAAGCCTTTTGGTCGCAGAGATGGGAAAGTGGTGTTGAGTAACACACATAAGAGTAGGATAATAAACAATATTCATTTTCAACTGTATAGCCATCATAACATTGGTCAACGCGGGACGTCCCAAGCCGTACCTTGCAGTTCACATGGCAAGAAGATTCATAAAGGGTAGTATATATTATGCACATCATCAAGGAAATAGTACACTGCTGTATCTACACCAACAAGGGATGCATCTACTCGAGATTCATCCTCGCATCCTCTCCAATGCCCCACTGCCCACCATCCTTACCCTGCCTCTGCAGCTCCATCTCAAGCTCTATGCCCAGGCCACTCGTATCATCATGGCTAGAATCAGCATGCATCTCGCTCGCCCGCTTATTCGGCGACGGCTTTTCCTTGTCCTTTTCTTTTTCTTTATCCGCCATGGAGCGATCCGTCGTACGTCGTCGAAGCATGGGCGGCCAAAAGGACGACTTGGACGAGGTGGAGTACACCGAGGCGGCGTCGTCGACCGTCTTGAGGCTGGCGTCGTCGCCGACGGTCTCCTCGACAATGGTCGGGACGTTGAGCGACGTGGACTCGGACTTGCTGTGCAGCGATGCGTTGTCCCGGGCGGCGCGGGCGGCGCGCTCGCTAGGGTCGACCTCGACGAGTTCTGCGTCGCGATACCACTTTCTGCGTCGCGTCCACTTGCCCCAGCCGTCTTGGCCACGGCGTCCGTTTTGCCACTGAGATGCAAATATTAGCATTACCGAAATCGAAAGAAATAGCGCCGATTTTCACGAACCTTGTTATCATAGTATACCCATCCGTTGCGTCCCTCATCACCATCATACTCGACAGGCCCATGGTCGTCAGGGACGCCATCCACGCGCCAGCGGCTGCCTTCCGCCCACTGCCACTCCATGCGACTTCCGTCCTCAACATGGGGGAGCTCAAAGTCGTCCTTGCCCGGCGTGGCATTGTTGTGCTCGTCGGTCCAGGCCGCCCGCTCGTACGCAAAGAGGCTGTGCGTCCAGCCGAGGCCAATCCAGCGACGCTGGTTCTCGAATATGATAAAGGTAAACTTGACGCCGGAGCTCTTGGAGCCCCGCGAGCCCACGGCGCGCTTGTGACCCTTTTGCGCGGCGTACAGCTGCGCAGCTGCCGGGCTCTTGATGGGGCCGTCGAAGCGGAGGCCGGTGACGGCGGCGGACAGCTTGCGGATCAGAGAGCTTCGCCACAGGATGGTTCTGGATACGCGGGTGACTCGGCAGTGCCAGGTGAGCATGATTGTGCCAATGACCAAAATTACGCGGCGGACAGTAATGACTCTCAGCGGCGGCATGGTCAGGGCGAACCAAAAGGGCGTGACGATGAGCAGGCGCATAAACATGGCAATCAGCGCTGGCCGTGTCGTGGCACTTGTCGCAGTGCGCTGGGTGCTCAGAAAGTCTGTCATTTCCAGCAAGGGCTCCATGAGGGTGTTGCATCTACCGGTAAACTCCTTGAGCGTCTCGACGATTTCGTCGAGGGTCTTTTGGTGCTTGGTGCTGGTCATCTCGGACTTGGTCCGCTTGTGCTTAGACGCGGATTCAGCCGGCTGGCCATTGGCGGTATCGGTTTTATTGCTCGCGCTAAACTGCGCATTCGTCGCCTTGCCCTTGGACTTGTTATTCTTGGCCGGGTCGCGCCATCCGCTGCTGCTCAGGGGACTGTAGCGACGGCCGTACATGGCAATGATGAGGCCGATGCCGACGGCGACGGGGCCGGCGCGGAGCAGGATGACATCTCCGTAGAGGACGACGCCCCAGAAGGAGCAGAGGAGGAGGAAGCTCTGCCAGGGGTCGCCGGTGCTCCAGGTCAAGAGGCCGACAAAGGTGTTGAGCGGGAGCAGAAACGGGTGGCTATAGGCCAGCGCGCGGGTGATGGAGGGCGGCGTAGCGAGCAGCAACGGGCTCTTTTGGTGGACGAGGACGGTCGAGGTGCGGGCGGAGCGGGACGGGGTATTGGCAGAGAGGGTGACGGGCGAGAAGGAGGCAAAGGTCGGGTCGGGCGAGGCGAAGCTGGACTCGGCTGGCGACGGCGAGCCGTCGGCGCCGTCGTTGGTGGACATGTAGGAGCCGGTCTGCCACGGCGCGTCCTGGAGAGAGAGACAAGCAAGGTTAGCGGTCGTTTATTGGTTTTGTGATTTGGTTATATTGGCAGCGCCTCGCCTCGAGCAGGCAGCCGCGAGCTCCAGGCGCCAGCGCAAGTCGCAGTGAAGCGCAAACGTAGTGGTTCACGGCGTGCGTTGCGTTGACGCGCGGAGCCTCGGGCCAATGCACGTGCTTATGAGGCACGGAGGGTCAAGCAGCGATATCAGCAAACGCAATGCGACGGGATGAGCCCGCCGCCAATACAAGAAAAAACAAATGCAAGAAATGCGCAGCCGCTCCTGGAGAATTACTCTCTGGCGGTGAAGTAACAACACTGTAAAAAGACAACGCAGCAAAGGAGGGGAGCAACACTCACTATGGCAGCCATTAAGAAGCGCTCGAGTCGGTCAGGCGCAGCAAGCAAGTCGTCAAAACGTCATCGGCACAAGCGTAGGCGCCACCTCGGAGGGATATGCGTATGCAACACTTAGATAGCCGGCATGGAGAGAGGAAAAGGGGAGGGTTGGTTGAAGCTGCAGGAAAACGAGGGCAAGGTATGCAGAGAGGGTGTATTGCTTGTGCGAGCGAGCGGATGGTCGTAGCTGTAAGCAGGAACAAAAAGAGCAAGGAAAGCTTTCGAGGTTGGATCGAAGCTCCGGCCGAGGATAACGGGGCGGGTTGGTGCCTCAAGTGGTGCCGGCTGGCGCTTTTTCTGGGGCAAAGGGTAGCCGGTTCGAGCCTGGGAGAGGTGCTGTGCCGAGGGCTGGGGGTGGCCAAATGCGGGGGAGAACAGGCGGCGCTGCAGCCACGTGAGGCGGGTGCGTTTGCACTCGTAGGTGCTAAGGCAATCACATGAAAGTTGCTAATACATGGCATTGCATGGCATGCAGGCTGGCTAGCTTGCACGATGATCCATAGGCGATTACGATGAGCGGCGTAATCCAAGACATGATTTGCAGCAAGAGATTGATGGTATTTACGTAGTAATTCATGACGGATTAATGATGCGGCCTGGTGGCACAGCGCAGGTCAATATCCGGACTGTACTCGCAGCGACGTACTGGCCGGCGTTTGTAGGTAGAGAATCGGTGGCAATGACGTCGCCTTTATCAATTCACGGTTATTGTAGCAATTTTTGTCAAGGGGTATAATTGTATATTTTGTAAAAAGATTATTGTAATTTATTTCTGTCGACAAGAGCAGTCCATTCTTTCCACTGCAGGCCTCCCACATCAACATCGTCATCTTCGTCATCGTCGTCACTCATCACCGCGCCACCAGCTGCGACCGTCCGCCGCAGCCCTCCACCTAGTCTTCCATCATCAAAGAGGAAAAGACTTTTCGTCGAAAAATTTATTTGCAAGAAGTGCAGGTGCCTATAGCATCCCCCAGTTAGTATTCCGTAATTTTTTTTTTTTTGAAGCATCAGGTACACGTACAGCTAGAGCCGCAGTTGCAAGAAGAGGCAGAGCCATTGCAGCCACAGTTTCCGTTCATTTTGATGGTTTTGTGTGTTGAAAAGGTAGGAACCTTTGTAGAATTTGTATAGTTGGTAGTTGGTAGTGGTAGAAGTGAAGTTGCAAGATTGATGATCTGGATAAAGAGGAAAAGCAAGATCTCAGATTTCAGGGTCTCCCTCGCCCTCTTTATATCCCCCAAACCTGGCGTCATTTGTGCCCGCAAACAGCAGCACAGCCAGGCTAGTTGACGCTAAACTGCGTGGTTTGTGCCGATGCCCACCCAGGCCAAGTGGCGAAGAAAAAGAGGGTCTTCGAGCCTTGTCTGCGAGTTACCGTGCTGCCCCAGCAGGCTACTCAGCCAATAATTACTTCATCGCCCATGCCAACTCCGTACACAAAGTCTAATTTGTCTGGGCTACCTAGGCGCGGCACAAATGGCTCGACCGACCACTGCGCCAATTGTGCCGTATTCTCGACGGCGCTGGAAACAGACAGAAAACGTTCCCCCCAGGAACGCTAATCCACCGCCACAAGAAAATACCTTTCCACCGCTGCGCTTGGCTTCCTCGCATCACCGCGTCAGCCCCGTGTCAGCTAGAGGAACGGTACTGTGCCCCTTGCAGCATCGGGGTCTAGTCAGATCTGTTCGGATATGGCCAGATGCTGTTACCGAGATCGAAAGAGTTCTAATGCGCTACGAGAGGTTTCTGCTGGATTACCGCCTGTCCAAGGCTTAGAATGCATACACGCATGAGCATTCAACAAATGCCAACAAAAACCTGAAACGATTCACAGCTTCATGCGGGGCGTCATCACTGCCGGCGTTGTTCCCGTCGTACGAGATGGCCCCTCTAGCGTGCAAGGGTTACATGGTACTATTCATTTTCTCTATGATTTATGATGCCTGATCATCCAAAAAGAGCCCCGTTGTTGCCGTCAAAGCACCTCAAACGAGCTTCTGCACGCTGTCAATCTTGGCCGCCACCGTCACAAAGTCACACGCAGTCGTATCATTCGAGTAAATCTCCCCCGGGTTGCCCTTCCAGTCTGGGTTCTTGTACTTGGTCTCCTCGCAGTCGAGATCAAGCGTCACGCCGCCCTGGGCAAAGTACTTTGCGCCGCCGCCATTGCACGACCAAGTCTGGTTAATCAGGAGCTCGCTCGTAGGGTCGTTGTACGTAAATGTCGCGGCGCCGGTCGGTTCCCCGTCGGGTCCCGTGCACCGGTAGACTCTCTCGCCCAAAAAGAAGACGTCGAGCCAGCTGGACGTTGCCGAGCAGACAAGCTCGCTGCCCGCGGCGGCGTTTTGCAGCATAAAATTGACGTAGCCGTGCGAGTTTTGGTGCGCCGGGTTGGTGAAGAGGTACTCTTTGTGAAAGTCAAAGTCCTTGACTGTCCACTCGCCCAGCTTGGCCGACTTGCTGGCGCAGCTGTCGTCCATGCCCGGGGGGTTGCCTGGACATGCGCCGCCGTTGGCCGTCGCAGCAGTCGTGCTGATGAAAAGAGCAGAGGCGATGATTCCGAGCATGGCGATGTAGTTTAGATTGCGTATATAAGTCGGAAAACGCGTGTGTACGATATCGTAGACTGTTGACAATGACCCGTCGTCGTGAAATACCCGACCGACACCAGGCTTATATATTTCGCCTCAGCCTCCTCGCAGCAGAGAGAACAGTAATGCCCGTTGCCACAAACTAGCCAAGGCAGTTCTATAAATATTCATCTCAGCCTTGTCGGACATTTCGGTGCTAGTCAATCGCTTAGACTTAGCAAACTACTGCCAGCCAAAACAGGATTCTAAACGACGTGACATGGTTCGCTTATACGTAAGCACCCAGAGCAAACACTAGCACAATGGCCAATGAAAACAACGAATACCTCGTGTACCACGCAGCCACCTGCGGAATCCGGTCGTTCGAACTCGTATTAGCGTCCAAGCGAATCCAAGTCGCAGCCTTTTGGTAGTTCCGCCAGCAAAAGCCGACCATTGGATATGTTCTTTTTCATTTTTTTTGGGAGCATTGCTGTGGCCAAGCGCTAGCCAAACCGAGCTCTTATGGAATCAAGCATTTCTTCCGCCATTAACCGGTGCGGATTCCGCCGTGGCAGCGTTTTGGCTCGCACAATCTCATCCAACACTCTAGCACCTTCCCGAACTTGGCCATTGGCAAGGTATGCCTGTGCGAGGTCAAGCTCTGTCGTTAACCGCAACGTATCCTCTTGGGCAAGCGCTTTTCTCTGATATGTGACCACCTTCTCAAAGAAGCGAACAGCGTCTCTGATTTTGTCCATTTGAAAGCAAGTGTGTGCGACTTCTTGTTCCGCCATGATCCGAAAAGGCTGGGCCTCTGCTAGATCCTTCGACTTGGCTGCCATTACATGTTCGAAGGCAGGAATAGCCTTGTCAAATTGCCCCTCCCCACAGTATGCAACAGCGAGCTGGAATTGTGAATCGAGCCGGAAAGCGCCGTCTTCCCGCAGCGTCCCGTCCCATTGCGTAGCCATGTGTTCAAAGATGCGAATGGCATCTTTGTGCTGGCCGAGGCATATGTGTACCTTTCCGAGCTTATAGTCGAGCTTAAGGCGCTTCAATTTTGTTACTGTTGGCTCAGTTGCTGCTCTTGCGACCACGTCCTCGAGAATACGAATCCCTTCGCTAGCTCGGCCATGGGCCACGTGTGCTTGTGCGAGCTGTGCCTCTAATTCCAATAGCTTAAAGTCACCTTTCTGTGCCGACTTCTTTCTTATTGGCCACCAAACGCTGCATGATGTCAAAGCCTTCCGTTCCTTGGTCGTCAATGAAGTAGAAATGCGCCAGCAATGCCTCGGCTGACTCTCGGGATAACGTCTGTACTGGGCCCTTCTTCAAGACCGCCACGACGCGTTGCATGATGTCAATGGCTTCCTGTATTCGATCGTCCTGTTGGTAGGCTTCTGCGAGCGACCCTTGCGCGTGAAGCAGCAACTCGTCATCCTCCGCTGCTATTCCACGCTGCACTTGCACCACGTGTTCCAAATGCTCGATGGCTTCCTTCATTTGACCGGCACTAGAGTATTTTAAGGCGAGCTGATATTTCAACACGATTCGGAGGTAGGCTTCCTCTTCCTCTGTGGATCCCGTTTTTTGTTGGTTTTCCAAGCGGTGCTTCATCTGCGCAATAGCCTTTGTGTGTTGACCGTCAACACTATATGCAATTGCGAGCAGCTGCTCCGATTCCAGTTGCAAACGATCATTGCCTGGGCGCGTTGTTGAATTGGCAGTAATACTTTTCTCCAGCATGTCGATAGCCTCCTTCGTGCGGTCCTCCGCCACGCATGCTCCCGCGATACATTGCTGGAAGATGAATCGCCAGTGGCCCCCGTCGGCAAGCTGTTGGCTCAACTGTTCACCTTTCGTGAACAGTCTAATTGCTTCTTTGACACGATAGGTGGCAATCAAAGAGTAGCCGGTGTAGAACAGCAACCAGTTTTGCGCAGCTCCAAGGCTACTCTCGCTCTTGTCCAAAAGCTGAAGTACGTGCGGAATGTAGGCCCTCCGCTCGTCGTCAATCGAGAAGAAGAAAATGTCCCTTGGGCAAATTCTTTCAAAGTGTAGAATCGCTAATAGTCCGGATATTTCTGCGCGACCATGGTTCTTGTCCCAGACTCGTGCTGCGATTTGCACAAGTCGGTGCATGTCAAAGACGTCGCTGTCGGCTCGCTTGGCCAAAAAGGCATAAGCACCAAGGGTACCTAGCGAGTTAACCAGCTGTTCTTCTGATCCCGCTCTAGGCAACATAGACTGGGGGATTCCCGTGAATTCTATCAACGACATGAACGAAAGGAGCCTCGCCGCTCCCGGGTCAGATGCTTGGATCTGGTCAAAGGATACAAGCCAGGTCTTCGCCACAGCGTTGGAGACGCCATGATACCGTGTGTTGTCGTGAAACTCCCTGCTCAAGAGACCAACCATGTCATTCTCTGTTCCTCGTAATAGGAGGAGGTAGGTTTCGAGCGATCGTTTGTTTCTCTTCAGATACGCAGCCGCCTGCACAATTGCTAGTGGCAGGTGCTCTAGTTCGGTTAGAAGCTCTTCCATCCTCGCTTCATCGTCCCAGTCTTCAAAGCTGGTCTTGGGGAAGCTCTTATCAGGGCCATAGAGGCCCTTTTGGAACATCATTTTCGAGTGCTTTGCATCTAAAGCACCCATCTCGACCTCCACGCCGTCACAAACTGCAAATGCGACATCCCGAAACCGGCTTGTGACAAGTGTTTTGCCCTTATCGCTCTGTGGAAGATGTTTACGTATGGTCTCTAACAGGGTCAGGTCGTCTGCATTGTCCAATATCAGAAGCCATGGTCTGGCGATTTCTGAGCTGAGATGGCGTTTGACCAACTGCATAACGTCACCTTTATTTTCCGTGCTGGTCAGTGACAATGCAGTAGCAATTTTAGCATACGCCTCCTCAACAGTGGCTAAGCTCAACACCGGTACCCAGAACACAGAGTGGTCTGGTTTGTCTTTCTTTGTCCGGAATGCCAACTCGACTGCAGCCTGGGTTTTGCCAATGCCGCCTAGGCCGACAAGCGCAGCTCTGTCGTTTTCGCAGGTGAACAGCAGGCTGACAAGTTTTTGAAGGACTTCTTCGCGCCCTACAAAGCGGGGATTCCGTTTCAGTGGCACCGTGAAGCAAGGTGTCATCGTACTATCTGGTCTTGTTAGATTATGGCTCTCAGTAATGTAATGCGATAACACTAACTAGACTCCGGTATACCCGAGCCATGTGTCGCAGCGCCTGACATCTCCGTAGGTAGTCCCCCTCCACCAATCTCTCGACCCTGTAGTTCATGCCGAGCAACTTGCGCACCCGTGTCTTGACAAATGAGTCCCTCTGTTAGGCTCTTGGCAACTCTGTGGATAGTTGGTTCATTTTCCTTGATGTAGTTGCGAGTATGCGCAGCGATTCGGCTAGCACTGTCCCACTCAGACAGGGTAACATCCTGGAGCCCTTGCTCCACGTTCAGCCTGTAGTACTGACCGTCCTGATCGTGCAAGCGGGCTAGCTCTGCATGACTGTTTTTGGAAGAGGTGGCCATTTTTTTAAGAGCTTTGAGAATGGAGGCGCGGGTATGTTTAATTTCGACAACATCTCCCATGCCAGTGCCGATGCTAATGATTTGCATACGGCTTCGGCCTGGAAACTGTTGCTTCGCTTCCTCGACAATGACTTTACAGGGGTTATTGTATCCGAACCCTGCGTCGATAAACTCAATTCCATCCCGACCGACCTTGATAGACTTGAAGAATGTCGTCGCGGCTGAAGTTGCGCGCGCGACCTGCCAGATGGTGCAGCCCTTCATAGAGTCCGACTTGTCGTAGGTTGTGAAGAGAGTGGGCGGCGCGTCAATGTTATCCTTCGTTATGGCGAGAACAACACTATTAAGTGGTTAACACAAAGCTACTGCAACAAGGGTCTAGTATCGTCGTACGTTTTTGTACAAGTACTGTCGTAAAGTACCGCTTCGGTGTGCGGGCAGGACGTGGCAGTCGACTGGCCTCGATCTCTTTCGGCAACGCATTCGGCCTCGGCGCAGAATTCTCGAATGGTTTCTTTTAGTACTTCTTCCAGCGCAGTGGCAGAAAACTCTACTTTCGGGGGCCCTGGGAACGGCACCCTGGACTTTGGCGTGAATGCGCGCTGGGCGACTCTTTTATACGCTCTGATACATTCGTTAACAGACATGCGCAGTCGGCCGAGCATGATGGCAATAATCCTGAATGGTTAAATCAGCCTTTTGATTCGACGTAAAGGGAGACTTGACGGGGTATACAAACCCTCCGGTGCTTGTGCCACCGAGTATATCAAAGACATCACATGGAAGAGGCGTCTTATCAAGGCCTTGAGTCTTGCACATTTCCTCCATGATGCTCTCCAGTATCAAGAGGCTAGATAGTCCGCGCACACCGCCGCCATCTTGGGCCGTGTCAGACAAGGACGAGACGAGGCGGTAAAGAAGGAAGCTTACCAAGGGAGAGGATCTTCAACGGTGCTTGTGAGTCCATTTTCGTGTCATATGCGACGGTAACGGCGAATGTTCCTGTTTGCTAAAGATCAACGTGAGCCACCCGGAGGAAGTTGTTGAGGATAAAATTCACGGTTTGCGGTCTGTCTGGGACGAACAAGGGGCTGTGTCAGCCCGGCGGCTATGCTGCAGCATGCTGCATATCGGCGCTAACTGCGGCAAGGTGCGAGAATTCATGGAGAAAACTCGCAGAAACAGGTTGTATCCTATAGAATATTACACATAATATATGTATTAACTTTAAGCTCACTATATTGGAAAGCGACTCGGCGTTGGAAGAACAGTTTGTGCTCTGTCGAGTCGGGTATGAACCTGGCCTGCCAGCATCAGACTGTGGCGCGCCAAGAATGGTCAACGGGCTGAGTGCTGCATCATGAAAACAAGAATGAGCATTGTAATATATGCACATATAAGCGAATTAATTAGCAAAGCCATCTCCTTTTAAGTTCGTCGCTATGAGGATGTCGACACCTTTAGTGGCTGTTCACAATAGCCATTCGCAGTCATCACTGAAACACAAAGTCTTTGACAAATAAAAATCTATTGTGTTCCTAAAGGAGCAGTGGTATTCTAGCCAAATTAGCAATAATAATAATAATAAAACCGGGCTGTGTATCCTTGCCGTCTGGGCAGCCAACGCCATGCAACGCCGAAAAGTCACAAAACACCAACCAAACCTCGCTTAGACCAGGCCCTTGTCACTCTTGCCCAGCGTCCGGTACTCATACTCCATCCTCGTCCACGACCGCGTCTTCCTCCTCCTAGCTAGAGCAGTCCACGCGACAGCAACCCACCGGCTACACAGCATCGCGCCAATCGACACGACGGTCACCAAAGCCAGCCCACACAGCACCGTCGCGGCCTCAACGGACCTCTCGCCGCCGTCGCTCGGCTGTGAAAAGTACAGCGGCGTCGTCTCAACGTTGCGAAGCACAGGCTTCGACCACGCCAGGATATTTCCGTTCCTGTCCACGGCCGCGACGCGGTTCGACTCCGGCGCATCCTTGGGGAACGCGATGCGCGTTTCGAACCCCGTCTTCTCCACGGCCGTTCTGCCCGCGTGCGACGCGGCGCCGGCATCCTCCTTTTGCTCCGGGTCATACGCGTCCAGCACCCAACCAGCGACCTCGGTGGCGCCGTTCCAGCTCACGTAGACGGCGTCCTCGTCCGGTCGCACCGCGACGTCGGGCTTGGTCTGCGGGTTGCCGACCCAGGGGAACTTGTATGTGCGGTAGCTGCGCACCCAGCCCAGCTTGGCAAAGGCCACGGGTGCCGTGTGCGTGTCGCACAGCACCTCGCCGTCGGCCGAGTACTCAGTGAACGCAGGGATGTCACCCCAGCCGACGAGGACGTTGCCGTTCGGCAGCAGCTGCATCGAGCCGTCTGAGCGGCTGCGGATGCCGGCCGGCGCGCGGTACTCGTGCAGCAACGTCGCCGTCTTGCCGGTGCTGTTGACCTCGAGCATGAGGCCCCTGCTGCTCTTCCAGCCGTCATTGCTGTCAAACAGGGTTATCGTCGAGTCGTTGTGCCATTTGACGTCGGAGCTTCTTGAGAAGCTCGTAGCCGCTCCGCCAGAGAGTTCGCGGAACGCCGTCTCTTCGCCGCCCAGCTGCCAAAGCAGGCTGCCGTCCTTGGAGCTGATGCACAGCACCGTGTGCATATTGGCGGCGGACACGAGGTAGTTGCCGTCGGCATCCTTGTCGACGCTGTTGATGTGGAAAAAGTCGAGGGCCTGTTCGGGCGACGAGCCAGCGCCATCTTTCTGCGCGCTGCTGAGCGTGTCTTCAATGGTAAAGTATTCTGACGCCCTCCACTCAAAGATGAGTTCGCCTGTTGTGATATTGACCTCTTGGAACACGCTGTCAATGACCCAGCCATGCTGCAACCCGAGAGCGTAAATGTCCGTCTTTGTGCGGTTGTAGACGGTGAGCAATGCCGTGCCATTTTGCGTGAGCTTGAATTCGTGGAAATCGCCGCCCAGCCCGCCCGCAGGTTTGATCTCCTTGACGAATCGATACGAATGGTCGAGCTATAGAATTGAATGTCAGCGCAAATGGGCCAAGGAACGCCGGGCGGGCAACAGTAAAAAGCACTTACAACAACATAGGCTCCCTGGCCACTGCCACCACCTCCCACGCTAGAAGGCTGGTCATGCCAAAACGTAATGAAGCTCTGCGATCCAACCGTCTGCACCTTCAAGTCCGCTGCTTGACCCCATGACGTCTGCATCCAGACCAGGTTGCCATCGTTGTCGAGGATCATGGGACCCGGTGTGTTAACAGAGGATCCACGGGGCGCGATAAATACAAGCCCGTCGTCGCAGCGGTCGTCTTTTTGCACGCGGTTCACCTGCGGCGACTCTGCGCCAAAGGACTTGTACTGCACGGATGGATAGCTGCCGAAAATGCCACGGTCGTAGAGCCAGCCCGCGATACCGCCTTTGACGGAGGCCAGGATCTCGGGGTTGTTCTGTATTTTGCCCAGGCAAGGCGAGGCCAGCGCCAGCAAGCTTAATGGCGCAGCCCTTTTCATTTTCGGATTCTGACCAGAATATTCTGGGGGCTTGTAGTCGCAGTTGGTTGTTTCGTCCACGCTGAATCTTAAATATCGCTGGTCGTTCTCGTTTCGCGTCTTATTCGTCCCGTATCGCTCGACCACTTTTAATTACCCTCGTCTTTCCAAATCTCAGGGTAGAAACAGAACAATAGGGCATCACCGGCAAGTCTACGAGCACGCGCGATATTTCCACTACGGGGATGGCAGCTATTTAAAGCAAACCTTGTCTACAAAGGGGGCTTGCTGGTGAGGGCCGCAAAGGGATTGGCATGAGGGTAATGGCGGCCGACCCAATTTTTGACAAGACGCATTCCGTCCACAGCGGTTTTTCAGGGTTGCCTCTTTCAGCGCCGCCTAAACCTTGTTGTGTGCAGAGCACTGAAGCGCCCCATATAGTCCAGGGTTGTCTCCAGAACGTTATTAACAGTGCGACTCTGGGTGTTGGTGGCACATTTTCCTTGCAGATCCCCTACCACCAGTGCGCTAGGAGAATGGGGCGGGAAAGGGGGGACATCGCAGAGGTTTGGCCGCTGTTTGGATGGGCATTGTTTCACGACCAAGTATGCATGGCCTGGTATACCCAGCTTGCTCCACCAAGCCTGCGAACATCGCCATTTTGCGAGTCTCCTTGCCACGCGTCGGTCCAGACCTGTGCTCAGAAGGGAACGCCGTAGAGGGCATTGATGGGCAAGAGACAAAGCGCCCAGCAGCCCACATCGTCCCATGCCTTCTAGGGGAGCACCTCCATACCGATGTGACAAAAATAGGACATCTCCATCTAAATGGTAGCGATGGCGTTTCTCTGGTCTTCGAATGCTGACGGTAAACATACGAGAACCGAACGAGCCTATATGTTCTTCCTCCGTACGAGTACTTGGGCCAGTCAATGCCCAGCGACGCGCAATCCTTCCCCTGTACTGGCTACTGTTCTCCACCTGTGTCATAAAAGATGGTGCCGATTCGCAAGATCGGCGGCACAAGGTTCAAACTCACGCAAGAGGTGCAGTATACACGGCAAACTGTGCTGCTTCGAGCGTAGCATGCCTTCATATGCCATTAATCGCCCTGTTACAGTATTCACACGTCCCCCGGAGAAAGTAGAATCACACAGTATCTGCGATTTACGAGACCAATTACTGTCTCGTCAACCTAGGAGGTGGCGCAGGGGGCGTCGATGCCGATCTTCCAGTCCAGATCAGCCACCTAGACATGGGTTTTCAAGGTTAAGAGGCGCCCTGGAAACTTCTAGTCGGACAATTTTCATATGAATTCGGTCGTTTTGTTCTTTCCTCCGGCTACGAGTACTCCAATAACCAAATTTCCTTTCTTTTGCTCTGGATGCTGCCATCCATTACGGAGTACGGAGTACAGAGAACGCATCTATGAGTCCGTCCGCTACCCTTGATGCTCCGTCGCCTAAATAGGAAATCCTTCGCCGCCCTGCGCTGGGACTGTCCCTTCGACGCGCTGTACAATGAGACGACGCAGTCACATTCCCTTTTGTCTTGATATGTCGTGTCCCTTTTATTAGTAACGGTTTAGGCCAGAGCTAGTTGCAATGTCACTTAAAACTGTATCAGTGACTAGTTAGTTGTGATCCTTGCCGTCTCATCCAAGTGAGTGTGCCGTCCATGCTGGTATTCCCCTCCCAAGCTTTCTCCCATAGTATACACATACAGAGGCGTGAGCAGTTTTGCTCGCGCTATATTTATTTCTACGCACACTTCATGTCTGCAAACACCGCTACTGAGAGCCTGATGCGTAGAAATGCGGCGTATCGGCAGGAATGCTGCCAACGAGACCTTTGACTCAGCCAAGTCGCCCCTCTCCAGACGTCCTCCCCCATGCCCCGTTCGCCCATCGATTCTCTTCAGACATTAGTGTGTAGCATGTGATGCATATTTACAATGTATTACCATCTAGACCTTTCCGATTCGTCAAGCGCCAAGCGGGGCACGCCAGCCAGCAGAGCCAAGAAATATGGCTGGTAGCCAGATTCGCTACGCCTGTCCAACCGCACATAAAACTGCACATATGGAGTTTTGAACAGGAGCAGACAGATATGCGCAGATTTTCTTGGCAACAGCCCTGAGAAACTAGGTCAAAGATCGTCGTGGTTTGTCGTACGGGAACGCTACGAACCGGCTGGCAGAGGGCGAAGGCAAAGCCATCCAATCCCATATTTGGCTACCAATCACCCAGTAACACCATAAACAAGCGTAAAGGTAAAGCCCGAACTATCCACTTCAAACGATACTACATAGCATATCAAAAAGCCGCTGACGCAGCGGCTCAACCGCGTTCAACAATGGCAGGCCCATCAACTGCCGTCCTCGCCATAAATGCAATGCAACGCAACTCACGCCATAAAATACAACCTTCTCCAACTCGCCGCATGGCGAATTACTAATTGCCCGCTCACCCCCAACCCCCCAAGCAGGTGTACCCCACGTTCCAACGGGCGCCCGTGGCGCTCATCCCACTGCCGATGCAATATCGACACGCGGGATGCGCCGGTGGGATGGCCGGGAGCATCGCCCGAGCGGTGCATGCAATTGGGCACGGACTATAGTTTATATGCACGGCATATAAATTTCTATACATAGACTTTGTGAGATGTCACCTTCCTCGGCGATGCAGGATCGGCGCGGCGACGACGTTGCGTTGCTTTGGTGCTGTGCAATATGCGAGAGCTGATTCGCACAGACAAAGAATGCTGCCAACGCTCTTTCAACGCAACTAGAGAAAGCTGTCTTGGCACTGGAGCTATGTCGCAGTATATATATCACTGGCATTCTCGTGCTGTTAAGTAGTTGTCATCAGTTAAGCACTCTGCAAATTCGCACTTTATAACCGTTGTCCTACACTTCTTTTGCCTGGTTCACTGCTTTCAACCCATAGCCTACCATGCACCTCTCTCCGTCTTTGGTCTCCCTCATAGCCGCAGCCGGTCTCGCTGTCGCCCACCCAGGTGATGACCATGCGCACGAAGCAGCCATCAGACAGACGTTCCTGGCCAAAAATGCCCCAAACCTGAATCACTGCGCCGACAAGCTCCATGCGCTGGGCGTGACGCAACGGGCAGCCCAGAGACGCATGTTGATGGCGCGCGGCATCCGTGAGAAGCGAGGTATATCCAAGCGCGGTGAGCACGAGTCTCATGAAGATTACTCCATCGACACGGATCCTTCTGTTCTGTTTAGCGGCAGCGCATCTTGTGTACTTGCCCCAGATGTCACCGAGGGCCCATACTGTAAGTCCGCAATACGCACTCCTAGATATTTCGTATCAACAAGCTCTAACCACCAACATACACAGTCGTTACCGGAGAAGACATCCGCTCCAATCTAGTTGAAGACCAAAAGGGTGTTCCCCTGCACATCGACGTGCAATTCATCAACTCGGTCAGCTGCGAGCCCGTCGTCGGCGCCTACATCGACTCATGGCGTAAGCATCCCTTCATCCAAAAACGTATAATCCCCATCCCTAACCACCAAGGTCACAGAGGCAAACGCCACGGGCGTCTACGGCGGCGTCGTAGCCGACGACAACGGCTCCGGCTCAGCCGACCCCTCCAACTGGAAAACCACGTTCCTGCGCGGCCTGCAAAAGACCGACGACGACGGCGTGGTGCAGTTCGAGACAATCTTCCCAGGCCACTACTTTGGCCGCACGGCGCACATCCACGTGCTGGCTCACCTGGACGCCAAGCCGCTGCCCAACAACACCGTCATCGACGTGTCGGCGAGCCACGTCGGCCAAATGTACTTTGACCAGGACCTCATCACGAGCGTGGAGCGGGAGCCGCCGTACTCGAGCAATGACAAGCCCATCACGACCAACGACCAGGACTTTATCCTGCAGGAGGACATTCGCGCTGGCGGTAACCCTTTCATGGAGTATACGCTGCTTGGGGATACAGTTGCCGACGGCATCTTGGCTTGGTTGAGTTTTGGCATCAATAGTACCAGCAGCCGCGAGGTGTATGCTGCAACGACGCGCCTGGAGTAAACAAGTCGAGTAGTCGGAAACTGAGGTTAGCGCAAGGAACAGATTGGTCGCCACGTGTTAAGAAAAAAAGGTTGAATGAATCTATTTGTACATTTATACACGAGCATACAGCTTTCGTACACTGAAAATCCCAAGCCATGCCTCTCCATACCTTTACAGCTTCTCCGTAAGCCAATCACGCTCCTTATTCTTGGGCAGGTCCTCGGTACCAGTGACAGGCAGCCCTCTCTTGCGCAGCTCCTCCTCAATTACCTTCCAGCGGCCGACGGCAACCTCCTTGTCAATGGCGCCAATCTTGCGGCTGTGCAGCTTGACGTTGGCCAGCGACTGCAGACGGCCCTTGTCCTCGAGCACGTCAAACAGGCGCTCGGCCTTGGGCGGCTTTCCGGCCAGGGTCAGGATGTTCTGGACTGTGCGGGCGGCGCCGAGCTTGGCGTCGGGGATGAGGTTGCCTGTGAGCTGGTAGAGTCGTTTGCGGATCTGTAGAATTTCAGTTAGCAATTGTCAAGAATACACATGTGAAAATACCATAAAATGCAACATACAGCAAACTTGACCTCGTCATTGACAGCGATAGTCTTCCATGACGGGTCCCACGCCTTGGCAATCTCCTTTGCCTCTTCCGAAGTGATAGCCTCCGCAGCCTCGACGCCCTCAGCCTCACTCGTCAAGCTCTCAGCAACAGCCGCCGCGTTACCCTTGAGCGAGGCACCGCCATCCTGCGCAACAATCTCCAGCGCCAGCGCAGCGTCCATGTCGGCGCGCGATCCCTCGCGCCACTTCTTCGTAGCCCACTGCCCAACGCCCGCCTGCTGCAGTGCAAGCGCCTCAACCAGCGCCCGCCTCAGGTAGACCTCGACGACGTCGCGGTCGGTAATCTTCTCGAGGGCAGGGAAGCCCTTGAACTCGCTCTCCTCGCCCCAGTGGCCGGGCTGCTCCCACCACTCGTACAGGGCCGGAATCTCCTCGAGCCCCTCGATGCTCGTGGCAGGGACATATGACGAGTCGCTGGCCTTGAGCTCCTTTTCTGTAGTTGCCTCGGCCCTGCGAGGCGGGAGGGCAAGTCTCGAATTGCGCACGGGACCAGGCGTCTTGTCTCTCGTCTGCTTCTCAAGGGCCTCCTGCGGCAGATTCGACGTCTCCTCGACCACAGGCTGCTGGGTATAGGGGTCCGCAGCACCGGGGGCATCGCCCTTCCAGAGCTTCTTGCGCACCCATTCGGTGTTTTTGCTCTGCGACGGCGTCGTGGTCGACAGGCAGCGGGCTGCAACAAAGGAGGCTCGGGGGTTGGTCGTAGCGGTCGATTGCGTGATGGCGCGGTGCAGAGATTGCAGTCTCCGCACCCGCGGTATTCGGGGCATGGCCGGGTTCATTGTGTAATGAGGCCGCCGCGCGTGAATATGTGCGTGTTGCGCTGAAGAGAAACTGATTCTCTTCTGCCTCAGGGTGCGTTTGCGGGTTTGGGAAGAAAGCTCCAAAAGTTTTTGGCGTCGTGCAATTGGGCCAACCAGCGCAAGGCCAGCCTTCGGTGTCGCCCCACAGTGACCACCACCCAGACGCCTACGAGTACGTAGCCGCCCCTCGGCCAGCTCCAACCTCGCGACGACACTCTGCATTACACAGCTTCAAACGATTGTCGCCATGGCCCGAATACATATACTGGCGCTCCTAATAGGGGCGTTTCTCTCCCTAGCTTTTGCATCCTGTGAGTTCGCACCCAACTGGCAGCACACTACGTTAAGTCGCCCATCACCCCCATGCTAACCTCTGTCCCAGCCGCCCCGACGTTTTGCAAATGCACCTGTTTCAAAAATAGCACTATCATCCCCCTCGGCCCGGAACACGAGCAGCAAGGCTCACGATCCATCTACGATACCTCCGAAAACCTCGTCCTGCGCAACCCGCAGCCCTCACCAGACGACGCAGACCAATCCACAACCCGACGCTCGGCCACGTCGTCCTGCTCGGCGTGCACGAAGGCCTTTTGCCTAAGCCAGGGGATCGACTTTTGCAGCGATGCGACAGAGGAGGACGTCTTTACGCAGTGCTTCCAGCGCGACAGCAACAAGGACAAGATCATGGTGTGGGCGTTCATCACGAGCACCGTGGGCCTGCTGGGCTGGGCGGCGTTTAAGCGCTTTGTGCAGTGGCGGGATGGCAGGTTGATGGGCCGGCAGGATATCAACTACGCGCCGGTAGCAGGTCAACGTTGAGATGAAGAGTGCATTTTAGTTTTCTGTACAAATGGAAATGGCGTTATGGGTTGGTAGCGTATTTTGGCACGGCACCAGTGCTGGCTCGATGGGTTGAAGTACTGCATTGGATCATTTTTAACAGTTTAACATACACTTCGCATAGCATGAATGCTACGATTTACTTGCAATGTTTCCAAGTTCTACTGTTTCTTTGTATATCGTGCATCTGTCTCGGCACCACGTGCGCCAGCTTCACTGCCCTGCAGTCTTGGAGCGCTGGAGATCTCTCCCCGTTTCTTTTTACATCAATCAAGTCGCCATAAAATCATGCTTTTTTTTTCGGTGCTTTTGCCCTCGCCCATTAGTCCTCCTCCAGAGTGCTAACCTTGGCATCCTCGCTATTGCGTCTGCTGCCGTTGACGTCTCTGCGCGCACGGACGGCGGCGGCGAGGTCCTCGAGGACGGTGATGGTGGTGTCCCAGTTGATGCAGGCGTCGGTGATACTGACGCCCTTCTTGAGGCCAGATGGGCCCTCGGAGGGCACCTTTTGGTTGCCCTCGTTGATGTTGGACTCGATCATGACACCGACAATGGCGTTTTCACCCTCACGCAGCTGGTCGCCGACGACTTTTGAGACCTTGGGCTGGTTGTTGTGGTTCTTTTGCGAGTTGCCTGAGATATGTCGTTAGTAATTACTCTTCTGGTAAACGTGAGTGAGCGTAAGGGGCCTTTTACCGTGGGAGCAGTCAACCATGATGGCCATCTTCTGGCCCTTGTCCTTGAGGGTCTTCTTGGCCGCCTGGACGCTGTCCTTGTCAAAGTTGGGGCCCTTGGTGCCACCGCGCAGGATGACGAAGCCGTGCTCGTTGCCCTTTGTGCGGGTAATGGCGGCGAGACCCTGCTTGGTGACGCCCATAAAGTGGTGCTTGGCAGCGGCAGCACCAATGGCGTCAATGGCGACACCCAGGTTGCCGTCGGTGCCGTTCTTGAAGCCGACGGGGAAGGACAGGCCAGAGGCCAGTTCACGGTGCAGCTGGGACTCGGTGGTGCGGGCACCAATGGCGCCAACAGAGATGCAGTCGGCGAGGAACTGGGGGGAGATGGTGTCGAGCATCTCGCTGGCAATGGGCATGCCGTTGGAGGTGAGGTCGACAAAGAGCTGGCGGGAGACGCGCAGGCCCTTGTTGATCTGGAACGAGTCGTCAATGTCCGGGTCGTTGATCAGGCCCTTCCAGCCGACAGTGGTGCGGGGCTTCTCGAGGTAGGCGCGCATGACGATGCACAGGTCGTCGGCGAGCTTGTCGGACAGCTGCTTGAGGCGGGCGGCGTACTCGTGGGCGGCGGCCGGGTCGTGGACGGAGCAAGGGCCAACGACGACGAGCAGGCGGTCGCTGCGGCCCATGATAATGTCGGCGGCATCGTTGCGGCCCTTGATGACGGTGCGGGTGGCATTCTGGGTCATGGGCAGCTCCGAGGTGAGCAGCGCGGGGGGGATGAGGGGATCCTGGCCGAGGACTGTGAGAAGTTTTTAGACGCCCGGTTAGCAAGTGTGTTCCATGTTGGAATTGTGTTTTTTTTTTCTGGCAGCGCGCGTCATTGTAAATGTAAAATAAAAATCAACAGTAGCCAGTAGCAGCAGTAGTAGTAACCATTGAAGCTCCAAGCATACACAATCTGTCGGGCGCTGTCATGGCCCGCGGCCGTTTGCGCGTGGTGATGCCATGACGCATCACGGCCCCGACGAGATCGGAACAGGGATCAATGGGGCGACAGCCGCGCGCGATTGCCAGCTAGCGGGACACGAGATGGCAACAGAAGAAAAGGGAAAAGAAGGAGACAAAGCGGCTGCAGTTCAGGGGATTATACTAACTTCGGGTATCGTCGGCGGCCAAAGCCGAAAGATCGGTTCCAGACATGTTCGGCTGTGAGGTTCTTTTTTTTTTTTTGCTGTGTAAGAGTGGGTGGTGGTGGTGGTGGGTTGGGCTGCGACGGCGAGTAGAAGAAGAGACGAGCAAAACGCTTGTGATGAAAGTGTGGGTGCAGGCGGGCGGCAGTTGATGGGCGGCGGATGCCTGTAGTGACAGGAGTGGGAGTGGTCCCGGGATCGGCCGTGGAAAGAGTAGTGCTACCACTTTAAGATCTGCGAGCGAGGTCTTGACGCTTTCGTCCAACGCAGGTTCTCAAAAGGTTGAGCAATGACAGAAAGTACAATCCTTTGGCGTATGTACAAGGCGAAGCAGTCGGGAAATGTATCTTGTCAGAAATTAATAAAGAACAAAACATCCGCTCCAATAAAGCGAGGTAATTCTCCTATATAACCTAGTATTTCACCGCATCTGACAGCAGCCAACGCCCTCCGATGTAGCCAATCCAATGACTCAGATGGGGGTCGGCATGGTGCCTTCGCTGCAGCGCTTACGGGCACCTCTCATAGCACACCTCAGACCAACAGAAATCTCCTGGGAGCTGGAAATTTCAGCACCAGTCGGCGCTGTGTCGGAAGGTTTAGAGGGTCCCCCGCAGCCTGGACCCGTCTGCCTCTGCACGTCCGAGTAGCATGTGCTGACTCCCGATGGCGCCACGTTTCTGCTCCATGGCCGCACCACCAGCGACGGGTCAGCATACGTCAGGCGGAGCCTCGGGCCATTGTCGACGCGCGAATCGCAGTCAAGCTGATTACGCTGGCCAAAGTTTGCGCCTTTCGAGCTGCGCCTTGGAACACACAAGACCTGTACCATGGCACTTAGGCAAATCATGTACCAACTAGTAGAATTGCATCATGTAAAAACGCTGAATTGAGACTATATTCATTGCTGCGGCAGAACGCCCTCGGTCCTGCCAGTCTCCGTCTTTTTATGCCCGCAAAGCTGCTCACCAGCCTGGGCCAATCTATGTAACCAGTGCCCGTCCGCCCAGGCAATCCCAAATATGATGTGGTATAAACGAGTGTCGAAAACCAATGTCGCGTGCAAACCCAAAGACACAATCGCTAGATAAAGGCCAGAAACAAAGGAGATAAAGAGCAACGAGTCAATAGTCAAAAGACACAAGAACAAAAAACACGCTGAAACCGGGTAATGCTTAAGAAAAAAATCCCAACAAGCTTTGCAAAAAAAGGAAAAAGCAAGATGCAGTCTGCAGTTTGCAGCAAAAATAGTATACAGCCCCCAGACAAGCTATCGGCACTATAGCCTCGCCTTGTCGCCCTTGTATATCGACAGGCGGCGAAAGACGGCCGTGCCGGCCAGCGATGCTAGGGGGTTTCGGGGGTAGCCCAGTAACTGAAGCCAGGTCGATGTTGGTTGTGCTTGCGGTCGCGCGTCTGCAGGTGGCGTACACCTCGATGTTGGAGTCGGCTCCGGCGTCGGTTCCGGCGTCGGTTCCGCCGTCAGATTCGTTTTCGGCCAGAGGTCCTCGGTGACGCAGGTGGCCGCCTTGAGATTCTGTCGCTTCTCAGCCCAATCCAAGGGCCGCACCGCGCTATCCTACAACGTCTTGTTCGTCTTTGGATCCGCCAAGCACGTCATCCCTTCCTAGGAAATGATGATGTGGTTAAAATGCCCGGGGACCTTGTCTCTGCACTTGTCGCAGTCGGCCCGGTATCCTATGCTGAAGCTGCGCTTCATGCCCGGCTGCCACGTCCAGGTGTTGACCGTGTGCATGTTTCGCTGGTGGCCCTTGCGGTGCGGGCTGGGCGTCTCCGGGTCGGCGCCGTCTTCGCCCAGGGCCGCGCGTGCTACCTCGACATCCATGACAGCGTTGGGGTGCTCCATGGCCTGCATCGATGGCCCGGCGCCGGAAGGGGACGCCTGCTGCATGGAATCGCCCGATTCAGATATCGGGGAGGGGAGTCGTCGGTTGTTCTGCAGCGCCTGCCAGTCGCTTTCCGACTGGGCACCTCCGTGCAGTGGGCAGGCGCCGTTGCCGACTACGCCGCTCTGCTGGTGGCCCATGTTAACGATGCCATTTCTACCGGCAGCCGGCGTCACACCTGACCAAGGTTGGCCACGTACTTGAGCAGCAAAGCTGGGTTGCATGGGCGTCGGCATTCTTCCCGTCGACGGGGAAGGCTGTGCCCCATGGAACCCTTCGTCGACGGCCATGGACGACGGCGAGTCCATGCCCTCCATTTCCGTAGCATCCATCCCATTGTGAAACTGGCCGCCTGGGGCTGGTGAGGACGACCACGGCGAAAAATGTGAGCGTGGTATGCAGTCGTCTCCGTCGTAGCCTAGGGGTACAATGCTCGGCGAGGGCAAACCTTGTTGTGCTTGTGTCGGTGACGATCGGACGGGTAGACATTGGACGCGTTTCTATTCATCTGGCAGTTAGGATACACGAATCGCTGCGGCACCTTGCGGGGTGATTTGATTCACGACGTACATTGCGGTGCTCGGCAAAGCCTGGTGCCGCCGAGCCCAAGTCTGTTTCATCACGCTGCCTCTTCCGGTTGCCGTCCGGCATCACGTCCATGTAATGCGGTGTGGCAAACATGGTGGTTGATTATACACGCCGGGCCACGGAGACGGACCGACAGGGCCAGGGCAAGAGGCGTACGCTTCACGGTGACCGCGTTACTCGGGTTGCGAGACGTGGTGTAACGATGCGGGATGGTCGGGTGCAGGTATCGTCCGATGTTGGCGGGAGTGTCGTGCAGAAGAGAGAAAAGGAAGCCCCTCCGTCAATGGGGCAGACGCGAAAGGCTGCTTATTCGTCCACGGCAGGCGGGAATGGGCGAAGGTGATGGAGCGGTTGGGCGATGGACGATGGATGGTTGGACAACTGAGAAAGAGGGGGTTGAGATGCAACAATACGCGGTTGGTCTGACCCTCTGCTACGAGTAAGCCGGAGGTCTGAAACAGAGGGTCTGAGGACGCCAGTGCGTGAGCCGCCGGCGCCGGGCAGGTGGGGACGACGGTCCAAGGCAGTGGCGGCGCAGGGAGAGAAGCAAGGTGGCTAGGGGGCCTGGCGGGCAGGCTGGGCAGGCTGGGGCTTTGGTGGAAGGCCGCTGGACCCTGTGGCGGTGCTGTGCAATACGAGTGCCTACTGTCAGACAGGCCAACTGCCAGGTCAAGCATATCAGTGCATTGGGTTTTACAGCTCCCTTTCTGTCGTTTGTTCACTTACATAGGCCTTTTCAAGAACCATTTCCCTGCCTGCGCTCCATCAAGACCACTGCACTGTCACGGCGTACAGACTAGTCGTCTGGCGTCTTCGCCGAATAGCTCCCGCAGCCCCGTACTGGCGCCGAGGTGTGGCGTGGCTGGGCTGCACCAAGCGGCGGGGTTACGATGCCACAGCGCGTCGGAAGGCCCCATTACGTAGCTGGGCCAATCGCGCCCAACCGGCAGGTATGGCCGCGAACACCCTTATGGGTGGTCTGTATCAATGGAATAGGGACGTCTTCTGGTGTTCCGAATAAGTGATGCGATGCTACACTGGACTCTACCAGCTGCAGCGGCGGGTATAGATGGCAATACACTCCGCCGTGTCGCAGTGCCAGTCAGCCACTGAGTCTCGCCAGCGCGGCACCGGAAACTGTTTTCCTGACGACACAAAATGATGCCCTCGAGCAGCAATTTGGATCGTCACATGGGCCCCGGCCACCAGGTGCCTCGTCTGAACGCCAAACAACTTATTAAACAGCCAACTCCTCGTCCTTTCTTGACGTCGTCTTGAAGTGTTGGTTCTCTGCGTCCAGGGTCATGTTCACGCTGCAGAGACGCCTGTCCAGCAACGAATACCAATATCCCGTTGCTGAGCCGATTTTGCGGTCTGCAACGGTCAAATGCATCGAGGTTCTCCAGCCTGCATCAGGCGCGTTTTGTCGCGATTCGGCTCGGCAGTGCCAAGGTCGATTCGCCTACTGTCGATGTGGTGTTGGCTTCTCCTAGCGTGGATCGCATCTTCGGTATCGTCCGATGCTCCGCACAGCAAAACGCAACTCTAGCTCTAGTGACCGTGAACTTGACGCGAAGACGAAGCTGCAGTTCGCCACCTTTGCACGTGGCAATGAGGCGTATGTACATACGCTGATGCCAACGGTGGAGGCGATTACGAGTACGCGGCATCACCTTGGATCTCGATCCGCGTAATACAGGCCGATGTACGGACCACACATCGCTCTGGCAGCAGCAGCCTCTTGTAGGGTCGCAACGACAGCTTGAGGAGTCGCCACAGGGCGGCGTAATTATATTGGACCCCTTCGCGTGACGTTTACTCGTGCGCCCCGGCAGTGTTGGACGTTGTGGCGAACAGGCGTCTACACCAATGAGAATGGTAGGAGCACCGGAGGGCTCTCCGACGTCCTCGGCCAATCACGACTGGATGCTACCCATATCACCCATCTTTCTGGACCGACTATTAGTCTTGTTTGTATTCAATTCCTGCCCCGTGTGCCATCGACGTCGCCACTGTCAACTTAATTTCTCGAATATTTCGCCCGTCGCCCCTGTCAGAAGCGCAGTGTAAAAACAGCACGCATTTATCACCCTGCGTCTTCAAGCTCTACACTTCCTGCCGCGAGGGGAATTTCAACTTGGCAATCCATATGCGAACCTGGCCACAGTACAACGTGGGTGCATCCGTCACTCTCCTGCCTTGATCGAGCCTATGGGGAACACATTTCCAAATGTATTTGGGCCAATGGCTTGATATCTCGCCCAGCCCTCTACCCAAGAAAATCAACTTGCCATCTCATTCGCGCCATGTATCTTATTTGCCCCTTATTATGCTGATAATGTACTTCGCATTCTGAAGATAGCCCATGTATAAACAAGAACAATCCCAATAACTGGAAGTATTCTTTGTTTCTCTGCGCAATCTCGGCACGTGCAGCGACAAGACGAGCTCATCGAGACCTCATTGGCAACGCGCTCTCGTCCTCCCCCTCAACTGCTTAGTATAACTCCCCTTTTCTCCTCCTGCTTCGCGGATTCTTCCTTGTTGGGCGTCGGCTTTCGCCGGGTAGAGCTTTATTGCCTACTTACAATTGCCAACATCTCAACTCGGCCCCCGCAGCAGCAAGAGGGTATGGACAGGCGGTATATACCTTTGCGCGCAGCTGCCCCAGCCAACGATTATGGCGATGGGCCGTTGGGCCTGTATGAACCTTTAACAGCAAAGAGGCGTCGTGTCGGAGTCTCCATTGCATGCAATACGTGTCGTCGGAAGAAAACAAGAGTAAGCACGCTGCTGCCGTGTTACGTTGTCGGGCACTGTTCAGCAATAGAACTAACTTCAATAGTGCGACGGGCAAAGACCAATCTGCTCGAACTGTGCATCGCAGAATATCAGCTGCACCTATAGAGACAATGCCGCCTTGTCTACCGAATCGAAGAAACTGCTGGTCGAGGTTATGACAATCCTTAACAGTTTGCCCTCTGCCGCTGCCCTGAAGGTACTGGCATCTCTGACTTCCGAGAATAATGCGGCGGTTATACTGTCTACGCTCAGAAACGAAGCGGTACTCAACGAAGATGCCGCAGTACTCGTGGATCACGCAGACATAACATCTACTGCCTTCGAATTTGAGATACAGAACCCAATCGCATACCCTGAAACCGATGCAGACCGGGAATATCCTCCTCTTTCGCCGTTCCAGTAAGCACTTTACCCTCTGTCAACTTTGGCAGACTGTGGCCTGCGGTAAACAGATGTATTGACTAGTCACAGGCCAGATGAGTTTGGTGTACAGTCAGGGCAAATTACAAACCCTTTCTCCAGACAAATGCCAGGTGACATGTCCGATGGTGCGCTGGGTAGCGATACCGACAGCGTCATGGCCATGTCCGAGCTCTGCGATCCCCGACTCGAAGACCTCGATATTCGACCCTGGACACGTGTCCCCATAGACAGTGCTACCGCAGCGCGCTGCATATCTCTATACATGGAAACAGACCATCCCCTTTTGGGGCCGTTTGACCCAGACTTGTTCATCTCTCATCTAGTATCTGGGGTCGGAGATTACTGCTCACCGCTTTTGGTGAATGCACTCTTATACTGGGCAAGCGTATGTTTGTTCCGCGAAACGCCTCCGCATACATTTTCAACCTGCTAATATGATATACCGCAGCAAATGTACGGCTATATTGAACCTGGTACTGAAGATCTTGCAACCGAATTTTGTATCGAAGCAGAGCGCCTTTTATCGGTTGAACGTTCATTGCCGCTGGATTCTATAACCAGCATCGCGGCCGTCCAGTTTATCTGCCTTGGTTATCTAGGACAGGGGAAAGACCATGCGATCCTTTCCTATGTGTCTGAGGCGTCAGCGATGGGTATACGCATGGGCTTGTTCGGAAACGAAGAAGAGGACGCCGATAACGATGCTTGCTCCAGCGACGGCGTCAGCGAAGAACTAAAGACTCGCGAGAATATACTGCCAACCGAGGAAGAGCGAGCGCGTATGTTTGCCGCATGGGGAGTTTTTAACTGGATAACGTGAGAAGTCCCCATATAATTGCGAACCGTTTCTTAATCACCCTGCTGACAATAGAATAGATTGATGTCCTTGTTCTATCGTCAGCCAGGCCTGTTTTGTCCAAAGTCGCCTCCCACTCTGGCTATACCTGAATACGGCGTATCTGACACAAGGACGGCCAACATGTCACAGCCGCGCTATATGGGGAGTACATTTCCACACATCTGTCGCTTCTGGGATATTGTGCATGAAGTCAGTGTCGTATACCAAGCTGATGGAGGAGCGTCATGGGGGTCCAAGAGCAGTCTTGCCTTTGCTGAGTTCAAATTTCGCGAGCTGCTCACTTGGAGTAATAGCCTTCCGCCAAGGCTCACGGCTGGAAACAACCATCCTCATCATGTGCAAGTTCTACAGTATGTTTTTCGGCTCTCGTTTTCACCCCGTTAGGCTGTTGCTTATTCGATATTGCAGTATTTGGTTCCACGCAATTATTCTCGACATTTTCCGCCCTTTTACGCAAAACACTACGCAAAACACACGATTAATGCGAACGTTTACCGGCAAGCCAACGAGTGCAAAGGATGTGTGCGCCGCTTCGGTCGCGCAGCTCAAGTATCTGATAGCTGAATACCGCTTCCGGTACAGGTCATCCAAATACACCCTTCTCTGGCAAACGGCCTTAATATACGTTGTCAATGCTATACTGAACGACGAGCGAGAGCTAAACTGGTATCATGACCTTTTATTGTGCGTATACGCATACCAAAGCCTTGGCAGGGCATGGAGAGTGGCCACGTGCATCTCCAAGGGCCTACTTTGCCTGGCATTACAGAAGAGTGATCTTTCCGCCCGCGCGGCCGTCAGCATTCTGCGGGATCTCGAGCGAGGAGGAATGAAGGAGCTCACAGGTGATGTCCGTGCAACATTCATGGCCGACTTGAATCTTGCTCTGTCAGACCCCAAGGGTGCATCAATGGAACATCTTGCCAGGGAGTTTAAGGATAATGTTTGGATGAAAGACCTCACTACTCTTTTTGACCAAGATTTAGATAATTAAGCATGGCGAGAAGTTACATCGTCGGATACTGAGGCATGACACGATGCACGATTTTAAATAGACAAGTATATACCAGCATGTGTGACAGTTGTCACGTCTGTATTTTGAATTCTATGGATGTTTTTCCCAAGAGACCCTTGACAGTTGACATCTCCATTTGCAATTCCCCATCCCGCTGGATGGGCAAGCTCATCTCCGCGCACCGCCTCAGCCTAAGACACGAGCGCCACCACAGTGTGGAAGCTGCTGTTGCTTCGTAGTCGGCATACGCCTTGACGCAGCCAGGCGATCGGTGAAGTTTAGCCTGGACCCCGCCGCGCGCAGGATCACATATCGTGACCCCATATATTTCGGAATAATATTTCAGTATTGGCGACAGCAATACATCTTGTAGTATTGGATCGCTGAAGTATAACTTTGACATATTCCAGGCCGCTCATGGGGGCAAGCCCAGGTCAACAAGGAGTATCTCAGCAGCACGCAAAAAATACGGTATCAGAACTGGCCAAGGCTCCGTATTGTTTTTCCCAGAATATTCCTTTGCAAGTTCCGTGACTGATTGCGCGGCCTCGATGCACACTTCTCGTGGGGCAATGTCGAAGTCGTCAAAGTCGACACCAAGAAACGGCTTAAACATTCGCATGAGACAAAAGTGATAATAGACACTACAAGATATTAGTATCCTCTGCAATTAAATTTGGATATGTTAAATGCTCACTGAACAAATAATACGGATGGCGAGTTGTTTCCGTTCGTTTCTGGGGGGTCCAAAAAGGCTGCGTACCAGTCCGCGCAGTTTCTATACAGCGCCATGACGTCGGAACCGCTCACCAATCCCCTTGATTGGCCAGGGACCTTTATTGAGGTAATGAATTTGTACACCCATTCCGTTAGTTGAAAGACTTTGATGCGGTTTATTTGCCAGCTGTAGGGCTGTCCAAACATGTGTCTTTGGGAAGAGATGGCTGTTCGTTTTCCACGCTTAGTTATTATTTGTGCTCTTGGATCTTGTTGAGCACTTACCAAGTGCTGGTGCAAGATTACAAGCTGGCAAATCTAGCATGATAGAATCATTGTCTGTAGTCTGTTCGGTTCGCAGTCGTTCGGTAGGCAGAGATGTCAACTCCAGTAAGCTTTCGCCCCAAGTTAGCACATGAAGCAACTGCGAGTGCGAAAATGTCTTTTCAATATAAACATACCGAATAAGAGAAATTGATGCGCAATAAGATGTTGCGCGTACTACGCGGTACTGTTCTTCCACAGGGCGAGCAGCTTCTCGGAGGCACAAATCCGTCATGGCATCTGCAAAGTCTTCCGCTAATCCCCTCGCTTGGGATTCATGGCCACAAACGAGCTTATACAAGGATAATATGCCTAAAGCTTGGATATTTGGAAGCTTATCCAAGCTGCCTTTTTCGGAAATGGAGCTTTGAGCCTCGTCGAAGAAAGCGGTGCTGGTACCATTAGTCGGCCGTTGAGCGAGTTCTTGTGACGGAGGCGCAGATTCTGTTCGGTCTCCCCCGTCAACGCGGGTTGACAGACATAGAAGAGCGTTAACTAAGGCTGGAGAGCAATAACGCGTGCTTCCGGCTTCGAAGTCTCGCATGAACGGGCCACTGCACAATAAGCATGACGGTAGATAGTCGTTCAAGATCGAAAGAAGGAGCTTCTGTGTTTTGCGAGCCGGCCAACCGGTTCGAGGAGTCCTGTTGTCTATTCGCGCTGAACCGTCTTTGGCGACACCTCTCGGTGCGTCTTTGGGATCAGAGCTTGGCGGGTATCCCGCTGGATCCAGCGGCTCGTTCGGTGCTGTACCGCCTTTCCCTTTCGAAGTGCCTTCTCCGCTGACATGGACGGGAGAGCGGAGGCGCGTCTCGGGCAGCGAGCTGGGCTGTATAGATATTCTGCTATTCAAGTCGTCAATCGTCTGACTTGAACACTCGAGCGAGCCATCTTCTTGGTTGGCGGACAGCGTCGTGTACGAGGCGTCGGCTTCGGTCGGTTTCTCGGGCTTTTCGTCGAGCGATGGAATCGCAGGCATTGCTTCAACATTGGCACATCTTTCAGGCAGGGTAGTATTGCTTGTCAGGTTATGTTTGTAGCAAATAGAGCTACGGGGCTTCTCTTAGCGGGCGCGAGGCGTGTCTGGCTCGCTGGGGGCGTTCCCTACGCCCGCGATTAATACTACTAATTGCCTCCTTCGGATCCGTACGAGGCCCCGATTTTCTCTGTTTCCCTATTATAACATCTATCCGTGTTTACTGATTGTTCTACATAAATCTTACAGTTTATAGGCGGCTGAAAGACCTATTTTTGAGAAGTTCAACGCAGCTTCTAACCAGAGCACACTCGTGCCAGCGCCGGCAAGTATTGACAATGCTTACACACGCAATACAGAAAGCAACACTTTACGATACTATGAAACACGAAGAGTAACATTATAAATACTTGCCAATTCTCATTGGCCAGATTGCGCGACTGACCAATAGAATGCTCCCGGCGGCTGCTCCGAGTTCCCGTGTGCCAGCTGCCCAGTATTTCTCCAGGCCATCAAGTTATAGGCTGGTACTTCCAGCGGGCCCAACTGGGCCAAGTACCCTCTTCTGTCCTCCATTTCAGATGCGTAGCTTGACATGACGTGCCCTGTGACGCTGTCCTCCGTCAGTGCTGTCGCGGAGACCGCTGGCATGGACCTCACCAAGTTACCACGGCAGGCCACGTAGGCTCATTGGCTTCCTCCCAAGGGAGCATAATTACGGAGCAAAGTACCCGTGGTGGAGATTATTTCTCCTTCGGGTCCAACTGAGCAGCGGCAATCAATATCTACATAGTAGGTGCCCCGACGCCCGGTGGCGCCGGTGCATGGAGAATATGGGTTGCGTCGTGCCTTTGGCTGGCTAAGCCGAAACCGGTACGGCAGAGTACAGGTGCATCCCAGCGCAGCAACGAGGGGTTAACCCACGACAGGATCATATGACGCCAGGCTGACATGTCTCTGGAGATACTATGAGTGGCCCGGTGAGGCTCGAGATGGCGTCACATTATCAGCCAAAAGTTCAAGGGTTATTTAAGCGGACTAGTACTTCTACAACTGCTACAGCACTTTATAGCACCCCAGGTACCAGGCAAAACGCGCTATTGCAGTGTTGGTCCGATTGAAATAAGTCTACATTACGATGAACCCACAACAATTCCGCCCCCTGCTGCCTCGTGGAGGATATGGCTTTCCGCAACGCGCGCCGGAAACGCAGTCTCTGTACAAAAGAACTGCCATAGCCGCAGCCTGTGAATCTTGCAGGCGTCGCAAATCAAAGGTTTGTTCTGGGAGTATTTCTTCAAATGTACAACCTTCATCCTGATGTGTCTTTTTAGTGCGACGGCGCAAGACCAAGGTGCAACGCGTGCGCCACCCATGATCGAGAATGCATATACACGACTGATCCGTCCGAGTCGAGACAAAATGCCCGCAAGAGGCGACAGGAGCAGCTTGAACAGAGCGTTCGAGACCTTCAGCAGTCCCACGAGGCGCTACGGATGCTGGTCGGCGCTTTGCAGGTCAAGGACGAATCCGAAGCGTTGTCCGTGTTTCGGACTCTACGAGAAGGTGTAAATGTCGAGGCCGTCGTGGGCCATCTCCGCGATGGTGAATTGCTTATGCATGCCCATGGCATGTCAGGGGCTAGACTACGATACGAGTTTCCTTACCGAAAGCAGATGCCAGAGGCGCTGCTGAAGGCGAACAATCCTTATGTCAAGTCGTTGCTCTACGACACTGCGTTGACAACCCCTCGAAGAGTTTCAATACCGCAGAGCGACCCGCGAGCTACGGATGAAGATATTACTAGAAAGTCACCTTACATACAGCCTTACCGTCTGGCATCAATAGTCGACTCGCGCCTTGACAACGTGATGCCATCTCGATGGACAAGTGTGCTGGAGGATGATGGCTACTTGAGAATGTTGTTAAAGATTTACTTTCAGTACGAGCACCAATTCTTTAGCTTCTTTCATAAAGACTTGTTTCTCGATGATATGCTGTCAGGTTCAACAATGTTCTGCTCCGAGCTGTTGGTAAACGCTGTGTTGGCTTTGGCTTGCGTGAGTTTAATCGCCTCTCTCTCTAACCTGCAGACAAACATGTTTCTAACTACAGGTAGAGTTGTTGCCGCACGATAGAGAACCGATACGAATTTTGGAGCCCCCACACTCTCGGATATAAGTTTTTCGCGGAGGCTAGACGAATGTGGGAGATTGAAGTATACAATGGTGGTAGTATCACCACTGTGCAAGCATCGTTGGTTATCAATGTCGTGTGCAACCTGTACGCGATGGATAGAGTTGGCATATCCTTTGGAAATGCCGCTATACAAATGGCTCATGACCTCAACCTCTTTGCTCCCAATGCGTACATGGCGGATATCAGCGAGCAGGAGCAAAAAGCGTATACTTACACGGCGTGGAGCCTGTATTTTTGGGTCAGGTAAGCATTCCCAGGGCCAATCGTGAGGACGAAAAGAAGGTGATCTAACAGGCCAAAAGTATAATGTGCCATCAGCTGTGCATTCCGCCTCTGATGCAAGCTCCACCAGAAAACCCGCTGCCAGACCCAAGTGAAGAGTGGTATAGCGAATCCTGGGTGCAATATCCTCTCGATGACGTATTGTATCCTTTACATCATCCAACATTCTTCAAAAGCAAATGCGAGTTTGCCGTCATTCTGAATCAATTATGCGTTGCAATATATGATGAAGACGGCGAAAAGATAGAACCTCCCCAAGAAGAGATTCGGGACTTCTTGAAGAGACTTGGGACATGGCACTTCTTTCTTCCACGTCCACTATGCCCGGCCAACATTATTTTTCCGTTTGAGCTAAACTTACAGTACGTGGACCTAACTTATGCAATTCATTGCTTAACTTGTGCTAATTCTTCTATGCCAGTCTCGCCTATTATGCTGCGATGCTCAGCACAGGGGAGCTCGCGTCACCGCACACTTCACCTAGCCCTGCGGATGACATAGTGGAAGATGTTGAGCAATCACAGGCCCACTCGTCAATATGCTTCGAGACAATAATGCGATTGTATTACTTGCATCACGGATACGAAATACCGGACGGCCACATGGCGCACAACTTGATGATGCTTGCATACAAGGCCCTGACACAGGTGAACACGCCAACTTCAGCAGCGACGGCAGCTCATGCAGATGCAGTCACCCTAGAGGAAGCCAGGAGCACGTTGATTTTAGCAGCAACGGGTTTATACGATCAAGGGAAAAATTACTTTTTGCCGTGGGCACTCTTTCAAATTGTTGAAAACGAAATGTCAGAGGAGGATCGGGAATTGCTGCATAACAATGTTGCGGTGACCAAGGATGACTCTGAGACGATTCAGGCGCGAGAAAAGTACATTAGTTCTCAGTACCCTGTTACATTCATTGGCCGGAGAGCAGGGTTGGAAGAGAGACAGCTTGGAAATATCATCAAAGGGTTTCCCTATTTCGCAGGGGCAAGCTATGATTCCTCCAGCGGCACCTAGCGGGTCTTCGTCCGCCCCTGGAGGACTTACGAGCTACCCTGCACTGTATAATGAGCCACAGTTTGGCAGCAGCTGTGACATGGAGGCTTAATATATTGTTTTGAGTTTGTGCTACGTTTTTAAACAATATCAAACTATTATTTAGGCAGAAAAGAGATACGGAAGTGAGTCAATCATAACTCAAGTATTTTGTCTGAAGTGTTTGAAGAATCCTATGTAGTGTACCAAAAAGCTCAACGAGTCCGGCTAATAGATACAAAAAAAAATGCCTAAAGTGTCTCGAATTTCCACATGAGACAGCTGTTGCTGCTTCCTGGCAACAATGCCGAGGTACCACAAGAGCGTTAGTAAACCGGATATTGTTGCGCGTCACCGCACTCGGAATGGAATGAATGGTAGAGATTTTGCCGCCATGCCTATAGTACATACTAATATACCTCAAATGGCCAAGAGCTCTCCTGGTTGTACATGCTAGAAAAATAAAAAGAACTGAAAAGACTCCGGCGCCGTCTAATGCTCAGACCCATTTACAAAAGTATTATGATACAGTTGGCTTCCCCCAATGCAATAATGCCGTCCCCCATCGTACCCATCATGCGATTTTGCCTTTCCCCCGTTTCTTCACTGCGTTTCGTTGTAGTGTAGAGTATATTTGTGCAGCAGCCGCGGTTTACCATGGCCACCAGCCCTTCTTGGTGGCTGGCTGGCCGGTACCAGCTGTCGCCATGCCAAGCTGGTCAAGGCTGCCGCCCTTGCGCTGGTTCTCCTTCTCCTGCTCCCAGGCACCTCGTGCCGAAGATTCCATCGACTGCACAACCTCTGCCGTCTTACTCGCCCCAGCAGTGGAAGTGGTGTCAGCTCCCTTGCTTCCGCCACCTCCAAAGAAGCCAGTCACGGCACCAAACACACCCTTTCCATCGCTCTTATCGGCGGTGGCGTTCTCTCCCTGGATCGCAGGCTTGAAATGTTCCTCGAAATGCGTGCGGTGCTCAGGTGGCGAGATGAGCGGTGGGAGCTTGACGCCCGTCTCTTCGGCCTGTCGGTTCGCTTCTTCAACGAGGAGAATCTGTTCGGGGGTAGCTTCGCCCTTGAGGTACGCTAGACGAGCGGTGGCGAGCGAGTCGGCTTCGAGCTTCTTCTGGGCTTCAACCCACTCTGCGCGTCGGGCGCGGTTGTATCGGAGCATGTCCCAGACAGAGTATATGCTAACCACTCCAGCAACGGCTGTTATTGAAGGAAGAGTTAGACTTTGCCTTGCCGTACACGAGCTTGTGAATGCTTCTAACGCATAAAAGCTTACCTGTAAAGAGCACGATGCCTCCAACCGTCCATCTGTGAGCTACATCCAAGAACCGTCGCGACGCATCAATGAATCGATCCGTCTTGCTAATCTGCGCCCTCTGCGCAGCAAGATGCGCCAGCCGCAGTCTCCGTACACGCTGCTCCGGTGTCTCGCCAGGGATTCTCGAAGGCTTCGGCGTGGCGGCGCTGGCCTTGGCCGCTCCGGACGGACCAGCAGTTTTCGACGTGGCGTGAGGAATCGTCGAGGTGAACCTCGTTGCGTCCTTGACGGTCCGCGGGCCCATCCTAGAAGCCATCTTTGCGGGCTGCGAGCAAACAAACGCAAAAAAGGGGGACAGGAAGAGACAACGAAGAAATAAAAAAGTAGGCGCCCTGCGGTTTTGGTTCTCTAAACTGCAAGAGAATGAAAACGGGTCTTCGGCTTCGACAGGAGGTAGCCGTGAGTTTTTTTGGCTAGCGCCTCTGGGGGCTACAGCGTGGAATTCGCGCGTTGTGATTGGCACGGAATTTTTCCGGGGGCAAAGGAGCTCTGCTCGTACGCTTTTAGCAGAATCGTACGTGTTATACGGAGCAAGAGGGAGAGCAATTGAAGTAGAAATGAATATTCACGCGGCTCGTGATGGGGATCTTTGGTACAAATTTACGCTACAGGCAGGCTAGAAGAGGTGAGTTCTAATGGACTTGGTGGCAAAATCTGAGCATCATCCATTCGTTTGCACCACACACCCAGCAACACCACGCGTATGGAGGCCTTCCAAGCTTCAGAAGGGTAGCATTACAAGCAGGTAGAGGTGAAATTAACCGCGCGGAGTGAGGAATTTACAATTCTTGAAATTTACGGTGGTACAAAGGATCTGATTTCCGGCCTACTTATGAATTACGCAGCGTCTCCAATTAATCTAGTCTCCAGAACATTCCCATCTTCTTCATGGCGTCGCGTAAAGCAGACGCGCATAATGAAAATAGAGAGATGAAATCAAAAATTGCGCCCCCTATGGCCCCGAAGGACAATAGAGCATGGAGCGACACCGCGCTGTGCAATGCAGGCCTTCCAGACTGAACCCCCCGAATCTTGAGCTGGGGAGTTCGGAACAAGGTAAGTATGAAGAAGAGAAAAGAAGAAAACAAGCAAAGGGCCGCTGCGCGCCGGGAATTTATAGCTGCCAAACCAGCAAGGGTCTGGGTGGGTGCCTCGTTTTTGGGGCGTTTCTGGCGCCTGCCAATCCAGGCATCAAGTCAAACTGAAATTGCGCTTGTCCCGTTTGAGCGCCTGTCATGGCTGCGCCCACGTGACTACCGCCCACCGACCTCGTCTCTGCCCACACAAAGTCGCAAAATTCTCGCTTGTTTGGCTGGAGGGGAAGGGCACGCCCCACATCGGCCTGGTACGTATTCTTTGTAGGGCACGAAAACCCTTCCAAGAAATTGTCCAAGCCTTCAGACTTGCCCGATTATTCCACGCCCTCACGAACAATCGACAACCGGAGATCGTTTGATCGCAAGCAGACAAAATGGTATGAACAAACGCCCCTGTTGCGCAGTAATGCGTCATTTTCGAGTAAAGGAATTCAATTGCTGACCTTGTTTTTTCTTTTCTACAGGCGATCAAGCACAACCAGAAGATCGTGAAGAACCGTGAGCAACCACCACCATCACCATTGCCGCCAGCCGAAACCTCCGCAGCGAGCGAAGTTTTGACGACGACGACGAAGACATGAGCGAACGGAATGACTGACTGTGTGTGATGTAGACTTCCACAAGGACTGGCAGCGTCGGGTACGCACCCACTTTGACCAGGTATGCGATATTCTTCGTCCCGCCTCGAATGGATTGACGTTCGGGGCCTGCAACCAAGAAACATGGAAATATTGACAAGTTTGGTTCTCTAGGCTGGCAAGAAGGCTTCCCGCCGTACCGCCCGTCAGGCCAAGGCCGCCGCTCTGGCTCCCCGCCCCGTCGACAAGCTCCGTCCTATTGTCCGATGCCCTACCATCAAGTACAACCGCAAGGTCCGTTCCGGCCGCGGTTTCACTCTGGCTGAGCTCAAGGTACGAACATGATCGAACGAGATACTCGAAACCCTTTTTTGCGGCGCCAACCCTCCCAACGATGGCAGAATTTTCGTCATATCTTCTTGAGACGAGACTCTTGGCAAGGAAGCGAAATTTTTGTCATCGATGGGGACGCACGCTGCAGAGAGGAATCACTCCCGAGCCATCTCGCATTTTCTTTTTGAAGAATAGCATCTAACAATTTTTAACAGGAGGCCGGTATCCCCCGTCTTCAGGCTCCCACCATCGGCATCGCCGTTGACTTCCGCCGCCAGAACCTCAGCGAGGAGTCGCTGGCCGTCAACGTCGCCCGCCTCAAGGCCTACAAGGAGCGCCTGATCCTGCTCCCCCGCAAGAGCAACGCCCCCAAGAAGGGTGACACCAAGACCGACGTCTCCAAGATCAACAAGGCCCACACCATCTCCTCCGTCCTGCCCATCGCTCCCACCGACCTTGCCGTCAAGGAGATCAAGAAGAGCGAGATGCCCGCCCCCACCGAGGGTGGTGCCTACATCGCTCTCCGCCAGGCTCGCGCCAACAAGCGCCACGCCGGTGCCCGTGAGAAGCGTGAGAGGGAGAAGGCTGAGGCTGAGACTGCCAAGAAATAAACGTTGCCAAGATATATGGGAACTGGGTATTTTTCTGGTGTTTATGAGGGTATTTCCACATCTTTGGTGCTCTTTGTGTTTTGGTCTGAAAGGGGCAGCAGCGTTGTTGGCAAATGGACGCTGGGGTGCGCTACCGAGCGCTTGGCCCGGTTGCAGAGTAACTCTAGATCCAGGTTAAAAAGAAATTATTTGCATGACCATATGATTTTTCCAATGATTACTGTGATGGGCAAACATGAAATAGTGAAAGCAAGACTGCTTGGCTGTCTCGATTGATATGAATGCTATGTCTATTTTTTTGTTTCCACATTGCCAAATTACTCTTTGGATTTGGCTCTCTCCGCTGCGACTATCTCTGTCCCGCCCTTGACCAACGACTCCAAGAGGCCCTTGTCCAGTGGATGAAACTCATCCGTCCAATGCCTCAGCAACTCGGTGCACATAACCAACGAGTTCTCCCTCTCCACCGCCCCAATCTGTTCCTTCTGCTTGGGATCGACTTGTTGCGGCTCCAACCCCAGGCCCTCTATCGATGCCGCCCCTGACACAGCATTCTCAGGCACCGTGCTCTGCACCTCAACTGCCTCGGCGCCGAGAATAACAGCCTTGAGCGAGTTGGATACATTCTCAATCTGCAAAACACCTGCCGCGACTTTTGCACCGTCTGGTGAGCGACACATTAGGGCGAGTACAAACCACATTTCGGAGCGAAGAATCGGCCATTTCTCCTGTGTGATAAGAAATGCAAGTAGTTGGGCGACATTGTGCTTCTCGTAGAAAGTAGCCCTGGCTGAGCCGTCTGTGCTATCAAGGACACCATCGGCCGAGTGCAGCACACGGCAGATAGTAGCCACCGACCGTGCAGCCTCAACCTTGGTGGGTTCAGCATCTGATCGTCCAAAGAGGGCAATCAAATCATTGACACTGCTCTGCTCAGAGGACGCATCGCTTTGAGAAGCGCAGAGGCGGCGCACATTGTCCGGGCAGTTGACCAGCAGCAGCCTGGTCAGAGACGCGGCAGCATACTGCACCTGCGGTAAGGTATCGAGCGCATATATACGCGGCACACAGGTCGGCTCTAGGAAGTCGCCGAGCTGCGCTTTATTTCCCGCCGGGATGGCGAGATTCTTCAGGAATGAGAGCACAGAGTGCAGCAGCTGCGCATCCGTCACTGCCGGGTTGGAAAGGAGTTGAGAGAGCGCAGTTTGCGGCGCATAGGACTTGACCAGCGTAGTCGAAGCCTCGTCTGATCGTGAGAGGTTGCCCAAGGCCAGGCATGCGGCAGCTTGGAGCTTTGGATTGCTTGTCTTCAGCCATGATAGCAAGGTCTGCGGAACGGGCGATGACAGCGGGTGGGTTTCTGTGAATGAGTCGTGCGCTGAGAGTTCCGAAAGCGCATTAAGGAGAGAGGTGCGAAGCTGCTTCAGCTCCGTTGCAGATTCTTGGTCTTCCATTGTGGATTCATCGATGCCAACATTTGCGTGGTAAAACACGTCCAAGAACAGGCTCATGTTGTCACCAGCAATGACGTTGCGCTGGAACCTTTCTGAGGCGAGGTACGCCACGGCCACCGCAACCAGGACGATAAAGTCCACCACTTCGTCTTCATCCGTGGAGGTCGGAGCCAACGACAGTAGCGTAGAGACAGTATCGTCATGTGCAACCGCAGCCTCGCCGTCCTGGGAAACGAGCAGGGCAAGAATCTTGCCAAAGTAGGGCACAATGCCCATAAAGCTGGCCAGGTTCGGTGACTGCAGGCGGTTGATGAGTGCTTGGCTGAGCTTTGTCTCGGATGCCAACTTTTGCGCAGGTTCTGCCAAGATATTAGTATTACTGCAATTACGATTCATAGTGGAAGCTGCATACCGTAGTCAACCATGATGTTATACAGCACGGGGATAGAGTACTGAATGACACGCTCGTCGTCTAGCTGACGAATCACCACCGCCAGGCGATTATCCTGCACCAAGCGAGCTCTATTCTCATTTGTATCTGCACACGAGTTGCCAATTAGGCGGAGCGAGTGAATTTTCACTGCTTGGCTTAGACTGTTGTCGGCAAGGCGGTCTAGGAAGAAGCTGAGGATGCCAGATTCGCCATACGGCACACGCCAGGCGGCTTTGCTCGGTTAGTCCACATGATAATTTGACAGGTTTCTGTTAATCAAGTAGTCTCACCATCACGGCTGCCATTACCAAGAACTTCGGCAATCCCTTGAAGCCCATCTCCGTTTGATTCCAGTGCTTGCTGACAGGATATCAGCACGTCTTGCAGCAGCTCCGTCCTCTTCTTGGTTGCCTCCGGTGTTTCTGGTACGTCGTCTGCATCTTCTGCAGTTTCGCCACCGCCATGAAGCTGTAGAAGCTGTTCAATTTCTTGAGGTTTCATGTCGTTTTGCTGGCTGTGGCTTGAGGCTTGGTGGAGGTGAAAGTGAGCAGCGATTCGGAGTGAGCGATGCATAGGCCACTAAAGGAGTGGCAGGCGTGGAAACCCGGATATTCGGTTTTGAGGACCTAAACATAAAGAATAAAATAAAATGAAATATGTAAAAACTATCAACTGTCCAATTCAGTATTTTACTATTTAATCAACTTGGATCAAAAATTCTAGTAACCCTCCTCACCTCATTCTAAGTGCTGTCATGCCGTCTTAAAGGCTACCGGCGGCCCAGGGCGCCATCGAGGTAGGCCAAGCTGCCGGTCGGCGGCGGAACGCCGGCTAAACACGCCACCCAGAAAATATTCTTGCGCCGTCCGCGGCCATCTTCCGCCGGTGCAACTCTCTCGCGGCGGGAAAAACTGACTTGGAAACCCTCGGGAACCTCAACACTCAACGCCATCCACCACCCGGGCTTGCAGTGCCGCCGCAGTCGTCGAGTACATTGTCGCTATCCTACTTCACCAGGGGAAGCCAGCAATTAAATTCGTCTGTTCAAAATGGTAAGCCAGCGTCTTCCTTTCGACCTGTCGCTTTCGCTCCTTTTGCGCGCAACAAGGAGCCAAAAAGTAGCAGCGCAACGACATCCGGGGATCCTCAAAGAGTTGATCCCGGCGTACGGTCACTAGACCTTTTGCTAACTCGTTCTCCTCTCCCCTTTCCGCAGGCGCACCGCTTCGTCGTCACAGCCTTCGTGACAGGCTCCCGAATCCTCGGCCGCTCCTTCATGGCCGCCTACCGCCAGGCGCAAGCCGCATCGCAGTACCAGCGCGCGCAGGCCAAGGCCAACGGCGGCAGCGCCTCGGCCGGCGCCTCGCTGTCGTCGGGCATGACGCTCGACGAGGCCTGCAAGATTCTCAACGTCAAGCCGCCGGCGGGTGGCCAGGCCAACGTCGAGGAGGTGCTGGAGCGCTACAAGCGCTTGTTTGACAACAACAACCCGGAAAAGGGCGGCAGCTTCTACCTGCAAAGCAAGATTGTGCGCGCAAAAGAGCGCTTCGAACGCGAGATCGGACCCATACAGGAGCAGATGGCGCAGGAGGCAGAAGTCAAGGAAGGATTCAAGCCAAAGGTTTACAAGGACCAATAGGCATTCCGATGCGGGTAAAGGGGACGCAGGGGAAAAGGACTTGTTGGCACTCAGAGTCGTTGCTCGTAAAAGAGTGCTTCTGATTCACACCTGGAAGTCGGCGGCGGAAAAAAAGGACAAAGCTTGGCTTTCCCTTTGTATAATTTGTACATCTCTTCACTCGACTTTGGCATGGCATGGCGTTTCTATCACCTTGGTTTTTGTTATTTGGTGCGGTGGAACATACAACATTTAGAGAAACAACAGTTTGAGGAGCTGGAAGGAAAGAGGAATATGCGTTTAGACAAAAATATACCAAGTACTGTTATCATACTCTGCTTTCTTTTTACATCAAAGCTGTTTGCTGAGTGAGCATCGAACTGATGCCTTTTGTGTCTTATGATTCACGCCTTTATTTTATATGCCTATTCTTTCCTGCGCACCAGACCCTTCCAGTAATCAAAACTATTCTCGTCGCTCTGCAGCGCCCAAATCTTTCCAATTCCCCTGCCTTCTCGATCCGTCTCTTCAACTCGCAGCATTCCCCAATCCCTTGTGATTCCCAAGACTCTTGCCTTGACGCCACCTTCAGCCTCCAGAACAATAGGTTGTCCTGTGTGCAACCAGTGGCGGTAGTAGCGGGTTTCCAGGTCTGATGAGAAGCCATCTCGGCGAAACTGTCCGTATATGCTTTCCAGGCGAGTCAACATGATCGCGAGGAGCTTCTCCAGCCGTAGAGGCTCAGCCCCCTCGGGCAACATGTCAGATATGGATGTTGTCGGCCGTGGGTTGACGGCGTTGATGCCTATGCCGAGAACAATTTGATATGCGCCACCGCTGTATCCGCATTGGGAGAGGATGCCGCCGATTTTGACGTATGACTTTGCATCTGCGGGTTTAGTAGGATCCAATGCATCTGCAAAAGTTGTAAGTAAGTATAAGGGAAATACGCTGGTACCTAGACTTACAAATGTCGTTTGGCCACTTGAGTTTGACCTGCAGCTTTTCATATCCAGGGCCGTATGCTTGAATCGCTTCAACAAGCGCAATAGCAGCGACATACTGGATGAAAACAACAGGTCGCGACGCAGCTAGGTAGGCCGGGTGATTGATTATGGTTGAGAAGAGCAAAGAGCCAGGAGGGGCGACCCAGACATTTGTCCCGCGCCCTCGCCCGGCTAGTTGTGTAGACGCCGTAAAGGTGAACCCTGTGGGCAAGGGTGACATGAGCTTCTGATTCCTGTTGGGTGTAAGCAAATTTCTGGTAGATAAGCAGTGATGCGACTTACTTCTCAAGAAGAGAGTTTGTGCTGGTGACTACATCACCGTAGAGGAGCGTGTTTCCCCAGCTCCCAGCTTCCCGCGAAAGCTGCTGAAATTGCTTTAGACTTGAAAAGAACAGTTTGTGATCGAAACGCGGCGTCATCTTAAAATCAGGAAGCGCATTTTCATGAGCAATAATATCCTTTATCATGGCCTTGTAGTCGGGAACACCATGAGCATCCAGCTCGGTAGCCGGGGAGTTTGGCAGAGCCTCTTTTAGGTCGCCAAGATCCCAGCAGCCGTCCTTGTTGCGAATGCGAAACGTGTCCACCTCTCCCCGGATGTATTCCTCGCCGTTTTCCTTTTCGGTATTCTCTTCTAAGGCGCACAGCAGCTCCGTCACCGTCGAGTTGTCCATGGCCGACAGGTGAAGACTGGTGAGAGTCGGCGGCGCGGTGCCTTGGCCGCTAACCTCGAGACCGAGCTTCTCCAAGCACGCCACCAAAAAAGTAGATCTCGTTCTCTCATCGCGCGCAAGCCGGTTGATGAGCTCATCGTAATTAGGGACGTCTGGCTGTCGGTGCAGGTTGTCCGCTGAAAACCTGTCGCAGGGTTAGAGTTGCGCTATGGTAACGTCGCCATGTCATAACTTACTCTGGATGTGTGCCAGACAGCAGTACCTTGCCATCTCCGATGCTGCAGAACACGACAGCAGCCTTGCCGTCGCCGCCGTCGACGTCCAGTTCGTCCTTGTACTCAGCCAACACCTCAATCTTGCGATCCTTGAACGACTTTGCATCCACATATACACCTCCACCATTATAGTAGCACTGCATTTCAGCAGGGAGCTTATCCTTGAATGTCTCTGAAGCCAACGTCAAGGTCACGGCTCGCGCGCCGCTCTCACTGTGATACTCAAACCCCTTGAGCGCACCACCGCGGCACGTTCCCGGAAAAAAGGCCAGCTCACGGCTACCAATAACCTCTAGTGGTGTATTACCAACTTCAAACTCACAGCGCTTGCTGCCGTAATAGCCACCAGCGCACAGGCCTAGGTACGAGCCACCTCGCCGAACGAAGTCGCTGATGCGTCGGTTGCCATCACCATTGAGGACGCGACAGTAGCCTAGGTCGCCGCCGCCAGGAAAAACGAGGAGGGCACACGTCTGTGCCCACGGCTCTTTGAGTATGACGGACTCATTGATAGGGATAACTGCGTAGTTTGGCGAGAGAAGGCTGCGCAGCGAGTACATGCAGTGGCGGACGGATTCGCCCGTCGTGCCGGTGCCTGTAAGAAATGGTTGTGTTAGGTCGTGCTGCTTTTTTACGATTCATAATGGGTCTCTCATATCCGTACCTGTATACACAAGAACATTGAGGCGCTGAGGAGCCATGGCAGCGAATCTGGTGACGACCTTGAGCCGGGTCGTGAGATTTCGAAGAGGGAATTTGAAGAGGTCCACCTTGACAAAAACCACCCGCGATACCGAGGCTGTGACGAGTTATCGCGCCACAGAAGAGCACAACAAAGCCGCTCTCTGTCTGCCAGTGCCGTATGTGACGTTTGAAAGCCTGGACTTTCGGATGGTGAAGGGAAAGGCGTTGGGGACAATGCCGCTCTGGCTGCCGATGGAGGCCGCGGGCGCTAGCCACTTTTGGTACCCGTAGTAAGAAGGGTGTTTGAGCAACGTCACTTACATCAGGTTCAGCCAGCAAAATAAGGACAAAAAGGTAAATCATACCGTTTCTCGATTTATCGTTACCTGGAGTATATAATTGCCCGGATTCAGGGCGGATAGAGTGTGTTGTTCGTGTGCTCCGTCATGTGACGGAAATAGCAACCAGCGTCAAACCTTGGGCGAGATCTCGCATCAGCCCACTCTGCATTCTCCAACTCGACCTTTCATACCCGGGCAGCAAGACAGACACAATGGGGTCATCGCAATCATCAAGTAGCGAGGCGGAGCTTCAACGGCAGCCTAAAATGGACGAAAAGGAGCCCGAGAAGACGAAGCAAACAGAGGAGGACGAAGACGACGAACCAGATGAGTGGTAAGTCCTAATCTATCCATGCCGCCAACTCGCCTCACCTACCAACACTCTGTACAGGGACAAGCGGATATTCAGTACGGGATGCTCAGGTGAGTCTCTAGCTATCGCATTAATTCTCCATCTTGTCCATTGAGATGGGGTTTGGACAAGATTAGCCTGTTCCTGCACGTCTCGTTCTCGAGGGGACTGGGAGCTAACCTTTGCCAGACGAAAACATGAAGATGACGGACTGCTACTTTGAAAAGAAGGATTGGCGAGCTTGTACGGAAGAAGTACGTCTGGATCTGCTTTTCCTTTCACAACCATCACTTTAATGCCACTTCAAAGAAGCTTTGTCACTAACAAGACCAGGTCGCGGCCTTCCGAGAATGCTGGAAGCGCCAAGGCAACGAGGAGCGAACATCCAGCAAGGATGCGTGAAAAGCCCTGCGTGCGTTCAATCATACCTATACAACCCTCTGTACTACTATTTCCCAATCTCTTCACAATCTCTGTACAGCACTGTACCACCATGATAAAAATAAAAACTATTTTCTACCTAAAGCAATCCCTGCCAATCATGCTATTGTTTGCCTCTACGCGCCCACTACACTGCACGCCTGCGTCACGGCGCCTGCTGGCCCATAATAAACTGCTGCAGGGGTAGCACCATCCAGCACGAAAAAAAACGGCCAGCAAGCTCCAACCTCGCGACCAATTCACGGCTCTCCCTCTCTAACCCTCTCCACCTCCAACATCAAACCCCAAAAGCCGTGCTGCCCACGATGCAAGCCTCACGACAAGCCCTCGCGCAGGGCCAGCGACAGCTCACCCGTCGCAGCAGCGCCATCAGGCTCGCGCGCGCCTACACGACCTCTCCCGCCTCCTCCTCCTCCTCCTCCACCTCAACATCACAAACGACATCAGCCGCATCGTCGAAACCTGCCTACGCAGCGAAGCCGTCGCCGATCAAGTTCAACCCCACGGCCTCGAAATGGCAAAAGGGCGCTGCCGCCAGCACCACCGCTGCGCCCACCTCCGGCAAGGCGGCCGAGCCGACCCCGATGCCCGATGACCTCATCTACAAGCCCAAGACGGACACGCACTGGACCGCCGCCGTGGCCGCCGCCGCCGCCACCCCAGAGGACGTCGCGGGCGGCGCAGAGACGCCCGGCCTGGTCGACTGGCGGACCAGCTTCCACGGCATCTCGGCGCGCCCGGTCACGGAGGAGCAGTACGCCTCTCTCACGCAGCCGCTGGACGAGCGCGACATTGAGGTCAAGCCCGACGGCGTCATCTACCTGCCGGAGATCAAGTACCGACGCCGCCTAAACGAGGCGTTTGGGCCCATGGGATGGGGCATCATTCCCCGCGGCGACGCCGTCGTGGGTGACTCGATAGTGACGCGCGAGTACGCGCTGATTGTGAATGGAAGGTACGGACAAGTGCATCCCTCCGCTAGTATATCTTGCGAGAGGATGGTAGCTAACTCAATCTTCTTTTTTTGGCAGATTCGCTTCACAAGCCCAGGGCGAAAACACATACTTTAGCGCCGACCAGCTCCCTTCGGCCGTCGAGGGCTGCAAGTCCAACGCGCTGATGCGCTGCTGCAAGGACCTGGGCATCGCCTCGGAGCTGTGGGACCCGACGTTTGTTCGCTGGTTCAAGAAGAACCGCATGGAGGAGGTCTGGGTTGAGCACGCCACTACCAAGAAGAAGCGCACGCTGTGGTATCGCAAGGGCGCCGTCGAGGTGGCGTATCCGTATCGCCTGTCGGGTACCAAGCAAGGGTAAAGCCATGTCGCTGGTAGAATGTACATTTGCTGCCAGAGTGCGCTCTCTTTCCGGAGGATAGAGTGTGTGTTGCTGCTTGTATGATAGATTCCTCTCTTTGTTTCGTCGGTGTACCACTCAATACATGATACCCTTGTTGTGTCTACAATTTTACCAAAAGTGAAATAGACACTATATGTACTTGTGATCATTTCGTATCAAACTATCCATACTCGATAGTGACTGACTCTATAATACTGCACCAGTATACCAATACTCACGGATTCGCAACTGAAAGAGGCGTCAATAGTAATAATACGTAAACCCTTGCGGGCCAGCAACGCCATAATTCACGCCAAAACGCCGCGGATCGTCGCCGTCAGCATCTCTAGACAACTCGCACGACAAGCAGTCCTACTGCTCTCGGGTCGCATTGCCATCAGATACATTTGAAGGCGATGACCCCCAGCTCCACGGCATCCAGGAACCGCCACTGCCACTTCCTGCATTGCCGGCCGGTCCTGAGACGTGCCGTCGACGCAGGTGAATGTCCTCTTCGGCGCCGCTCTCAGCCTCTATTTTCTCAAAGTCTGCCTCGCTGCGGCTCTTGCTCAGGGCGCTAAACATGCTGAGGCCGCTTGGTGGACGCTGCGTCATCTCCTCGTCGCCGTCGCCGTTGCCGCCGTCCATGCTCATGGACGAAACGCGGGCGTTACCTGCCGTGTCATTCTGAATATTTTGCGCCTCGCGGTCGAGCGCCGCCAGGATAAAGCTGAGCCGCTCGCGCTGCGCGGCAATAAAGCTCATCTTTTCGCCCGAGTCGCGCAGGTCAGGCGGGATGAGGTTGCCAGACGCCGTCATGTCGTTTTGGGCTGCGCTACCACTGCCGCCGGCTCGGGCGGCTGCGCTACCGGCAGCAGAGACAGCGCTGGCCAGCAGGCTGTAAAAGTCGCTGGCGGTGGATGCGCCGGCTCCGGACCATCTCGTCGAGGGGATGCTGAACCTAGCAAGCAGCGACTGCGTGTAGCTCTGCGGACCAAGATTGCTTGGAGTTGGTGGCTGCGGGGCCTGAGGCGGCATGCCCAGGACGTGCTCGCGCAGGTAGTCGATTGCGCGGCGGAAGTAGGCGATGCCGGCCGTCTTGAGGCGCTCGTGGGCGCTGGCTATAAATTCGTCTATGTGAGATTCATTCTCCTGGAGAAAAGGGTGGATATGTTCCTCGTATATGACGCGGGCGCCCTGCGTCTGCGGGAGGATGAGATAGAGGAGGAATAAAAGGCGAAAGTAGCCATAAAAGGGCACCCTAGAAGGAAAATGTTAGATAATGGGCCCCTTGAGGGAAGAAATGCATATGCGACTTGCCAGTTGAGGACGAATGACACCCACGACTCGGCGAGGAGGCAACAGCTAAAGACGACCCAATACATGAGCCACGGCGTCAGTTGCGCCGGGTCGGAGGTCTTGAGGGCCTTGTAGGAGGCGAATATGGGGAATAGGAAGGATGCGACGGAGCTATGGAAGATAAAGTGTTAGCCACTGTAAACTGCTGAACGAAGTAGACAAACGACGCCGTCAAACGCGAGAGTCAGAGGTTGTCGCATACCATAGTAGCATAGCAAAGAGGTCAAACATGATGGGCGGTGGATAAAGGGCAGACGCAGCCTATGCGGCCAGTCTGCAGAGAGTCTCTATATTGTATTTTTAATATTTTTTTGGCCTTGCGCAGTATCGGTGTCGCAGGCTGCCAAGCAGAGGAGTAAGGTGAAGAAGAAGAAAACAAGAGGTGCGTTGAATGGCGGAGGGCGAGCGTATCGCCGCTCGGGCAGACGTTGGTTTGTCGGGTGTTGCAGGTTGGAGCAGGTGACGCTTGGACGGGCGGCTCGGAATGCGCTTCGCAGTGCTTGGCTGGGTAAGGCAGGCGAGCGCGGGCGACAAGGCAGGCAGGCGGCGACGTTTAATAGAGGCTCGTTGTGAAGGATGTGTCTTTTCTTTGGATGGAAAAGGACACCTGGAGACTCGGCGCTTTACTGCCTGGGAGCGTATGGATGAGGCAAAGAAGCTGAAGCTAGGAGGGCGGCCAAGGTGACTGAATGGGCATTACATAGCATGTCATGGGCATTGCGTAGGCCCTAGGCGGGCGGGTGCAGTGGTGTCGACATTCTAGCATCCCTCCGAATGGGGAAACAGGAAGCACGAGGTGCGCGGGGCATCCCAAACCGGCCCATGCCCCACCATCGCACGGGTGATGCTTCAGCGCTGTTGGTGCTCCGTTACAGTGGCAAGTGGGGGATCCAAGACCGCCAGGAGCCCGGGGCGTGTGGGCTCCACTCCTCCGTAGCGGACGCTGTAAATGGCGGATGTAGTAGGGGACCAAAGTCTACGGAGAGCGCCGGACTGGGCTGGTCTCTTTGTCTGTCGAGTTACTCGTAGTTATGTGCGACAGTATGCGCACCACCTGACGTGCCTGCAGCTTCACTAAACAAGGCGGGGGAGGGTCCTGGGGCCTGGTGGCTGGCTAAGGCTGCAGCGCACTGCCGGGTTCAAACGTCATGTGTGGGCTACCGTGACCGCCTTGTGACTCCCCTTCTCCCCGTTTGTCCACGCGTGTTGCCGTGTACGAGGGCCCTTGGACTAGCCATGCCAAGGGAGGAGACGAACTTTGACAAAAGTGAATGGCCAACCCGCTAGGGGAAATAAAAAGGACGCTAGACGACCTCCTTGACCGCTGCTTTACGCGCAGTAGCGAGAGCATCTACTCGTACTCCATCCCAGGACTTGTCGATGCCAACGGACAAAGACAAAAGCAAATACGTTACCGCCATCGAGTCACTCACTCATCAGCCTCTCAATAAAAACGTGGCCCAAGCCGACATTTGCGTCTTTCTGCAGGGACCTACGCCCGTTTTCTCAATACGGCGACGCCACTTGGCCCTGTCAAGCGCCGTTGACAAAGCCATGACGACGCGTTCCAGGTTCAAGCCAAGTGGCATTTCGACTGTGAGAAGCAACCGCTGCGTCTGGACAAAGGAACACGACATCAGAAAACAGAGTGCCACGTACTCTAAATGACACATATCCTTCAATTCCAGGAGAGATTTCATCGGCGAAACGAGTTATTGCTATTCTCCGGCGCCCAAGAGCTCTCGGCCCTCGCGCGCTGGCCTAGCTAAACGCCCTAGCCTCTTACAGACAACCAACCGTGTGCGATTCCGCATCATCCGCACCACTTACGACTTGCATCCGCTTCACACTCGACAAGCACTTTCGAGTAAAATTCACGAAACGACACGGAAAACACGATGCCCTTATTCTAGCTATTTCCCCTATCTAACCTCCTCCCCCGAACCGCATCTTGACCATCCTCATCACCCAGGGAGCATACCAGTACACAGCACCGACACTACCGAGCAATGCACCCCACGACACCAACCCTCTTACAACCAGAATCTTGGTCAACGTCTTAATCGTCGCGGCGTCATTGACCCACGGAAACGGCTTTTCCTTTGGGACCGGCTTGTCCAGGAAGCGACACAGCGGCTCCCAGCCGTCCTCGGCCTTCCAGACCAACACCTCTCGTCCACGCTTCTTGGCCGCCTCCAGTACATATTCTTGATGCTGGCCGTAAAACTCCGGCCCCAACGGCACGCTCCAGCGCTTATCCCATTGCTCGGCGATGACGGCGTGCATTCTGTAGTGTAGTCGATCCGTTTCGTAGAGCAGACACACGTTGCGGTACGTGGCCGTGCCGAAAAAGCCAAGGTTCTCCTTGAAGCTCTTGTACCACGCCTCGCCGCCGCCGACCCGCTGGTTGAGGACAATCTGCGCGTCCGGATACATGTCCATCAGGTCTTCGACGAACCAGAATCCAGGAAAGTCGGTGGTCGATTCCCAGCCGTCAAAGAGCTGGTGGAGGATCTTGTGCCTCTTTTCTCGGTCGTCTTCCTGTAGAGCAGCAATGACAAGCCGTGCCCGTTTCGGGTTGGGGATAACGTGTGCCATGTGAATACACGGAGAGAATCCCAGATCTGGATATTCCAGGGCCTCCTGCAAGGACGACGTTGCGCACCTTGAAAGTCCAGCGCCAATGACTTTCATCCGAGGACCTCGGGCGTTGAGCTCATTCGGCATTGCATTTTCGACGAAGCGCATCGTAATCAGGCGTATGGGGTTTTTCTCTTTTCCTTGGAGCGCAAATAATTGCAATACATAGTAGAAACCTCTTAAAAGTACTGAGCAGAAAAAAAAGGGAGACACCATATATTCAGCTCGCACAAGATCGCCGACGCCACTTTCCTGTATTGCTGCTCTCAGCCCTCGCCCGCAAAGCTACACTTCATGCTGCTGCTGACATGTCCCCGTCGATAGATATTACGCCCTGGTGAAAACTTAGTTACGTGGCCAGAAAATCTGACGGAAACCATGGAATTTGACATCTCTGACGTCGCCAGTTTGGTAGTCGAAGAAGGAGATTCGCGAAAGATTGGCAGTACTGGATGCAAATCAGCCGCAGACGATCGACCGAAATGGCAACATGCCGCGCTGTCGCCGCTTGATTGGGCCATCTTGACGCCATTTGGTCAGTTGGGAGTAAAACATTGCCCCCGGCGAATTCCCTGTTTGTATATATTCTTTCGCTCAGCAGCTTTTTCAGCTGGCTAAATTCTCACGCATCTCCCATTGTAGATCGCTGCACCGGAAGCTCCTTGGTGCTCGACAGGAGTGGTGGAAATAAGAGGAAAACGCAGCATGTTATTTACCTGACCACTAATTACGTTGATACAGAACTCTGGGCTATTCAACTTATAGATTGAGGTAGAAAGCTACGCATCAGTAAGAGCCACGTGGAGTAAAGCCTGCATAAATCACACAAATCGTTGACCGACATGGTCATCCCTCACACCCTCACGGCCACAACTCCTTTGCAATATCCTGCACCAGCTTCAATTTGGCAAACATTTTCTCCTCCGTCATGCCATCTGCTCCCACCGAAGCGCTGGCAAACCCACACTGCGGACTAACCCCGATATACGCCATAGCCTCGTCGACGCTGCACTCTTGACCGACAGCAATGACCCTCGCCGCCTCCCTCACCCGCTTCTTCATGTCTTCCTTGTCCTCCAGCTCGGGATCCTTGGTCGTCACGACACCGAGGACGACATTCTTGCCGCGCGGCAGGTACCTCAGCGGCTCGAATCCTCCGGATCGCTCGTTGTCATACTCGAGCAGAAAAGTGTCATAGTCGAGGACGGTGAACAAGCGCTCGGCGATGCGCTCGTACGACCCCTCGCTAAAGTGCATCGACTTGTTAAAGTTGCCGCGGCACAGGTGCAGCCCGACATGCAGATCGGCCGGCCGGCCCGCGAGACAGTCGTTGTGCGCCTTGAGGTACTTCTCAAACAACTTGTCCGGATCGACGCCCTCCTCTTTGAACGCGCGCAGCATCTCCTCGTCGCAAAAGTACGCCAGCGTCGGGTCGTCAATCTGCAGGTTGCGCAGGCCCTCGTCGTACAGCGTGCGAATCTCCTGGCGGTACGCGGCGGCCAGGTCGGCGAAAAAGTCCTCGTCCGAGGCGTACGCCTCCTTGGTGTAGCTCTTGCCCTCGGCGAGGCGCAGGTGGAAGAAGCACGGCGGCGGCATGGTAAACTTGCACTCGGCCCACTGCTCGCGCGGGAGCGTGTCGCGCAGCATGCGCCAGTTTTCGAGGTACGGGCTCCCCTCGTAGCGAATCTTGCCCTCGGCCACGACGGCCATGAGGAACGGCTTGCCGGCCTTCTTCATGGCCGCCACCGACGGCGCAGACTGCCGTGCCACGTCCGGCGGCGCCGGGATCGTGGTGCGGAACCCGCCCAGCTTCTCGAAGAAGCCGGAAAAGTAAAATTTGCGGTCAAACTCGCCCGAGGAGATGAGGCGCACCCCGTGCTTCTGCTGCTTGGCTACAATGTCGGCGATGGCGGCCCGCTGCACGTCTCGCAGCTTGTCGTCGGAGAGCCTGCCGTCGTCGGCCTGCTTCTGCGCATCGGCGAGTCTGGCGGGGCGGATAAAGGACCCGATGTGGTCGGCGTGGCCGGGAAGCTTGGATTCGGTCATGTTGCAAGATGTGGTCTTCACATTAGATGTACAGTCACTGGAAAAGGTGAGGTGAGGTTGTAGCAAGTAGTACGGCGTTCACTGGATGGAAGTGTAATTTCGTGAATGAGCGTTATAATGCTGCGAAGAAGCCGATTAGTAGGTGCGGGGGGGTTGATGTCATCGCCATGACATGAGTATGAATAAGGGCGCCACCGGGGTAATCGTAGCTTGCCACAAGACGCCAATCAAGTTCGACGCAGGAGATTTCCCCAGCTTTTTCTGCACCACAGTCAACGGCGGACGGCTCGCACGACGCTAATGAAATATTTCCCGTTTGGGAAAGTATACGCACCACAAACATCTACCTCGTCCGATGAGTGCATTGTGCCTGCTAAGGGTATATAATTTTTACAAAGCCGGTCTTGTATTACCTAGTTAAATGTAGCGAATTTTTGGGTAGCCAGTTTGCGCTTTTTGGCAGTTGTAAGGGTGCGTCGGTGGCTTTTTACCATGTAATATCCCTTCCACCGCTTATCCACCTTAAAGCCACCGCACTATCACAGGAGAGAATACGAGTAGTGTCTCCTAAAACGCCCAGCATATATCCTATACTAGACGTTTTAGTCGAGTCAATTCAGCATGAAGAGAGTATGACCATTATATTCCGTATCAAATAACGCACTTTATGTTTTAGGAGAAGCACGAAGTCACTACGTTGAACTGAACACATCGCCTCGTAGCGCCGGCCTAGGATGTCCTCCAGGCACAGAAGTAGCAGCATCCTTCACATGATGCAGAGAATACAGTAGAGCTAACAGAGTAGATATCCTGCCCTTGCAGCAGCGGCACATGGCGGATCTAGCCTACCTCGTACTCCCCAAATTTGGGCAACTCGCCCACATTCAGGTTCGACACTCCTGCGCGACTTGGTGGGGGCAGACGAGCGTTGGAATGTGGCTAAGAAGGAACTGTAAGGCAGCCCAGTGAAAAAAAAACAGGCACACACAGGAAAAAAAAAAAATGGCATCCCTTATTTCTGGTGGTTTCAGTGTACAGATTAAATGTGCGAATTACTGCAGTCCCTCCTTGCCAAGACGAGACATTTACTGATTTTGCCCGCCCTGGCTCACCGCGTTTTCGGGGGAACAGCACGACCGCCCTCCACATACGATGTGAGCAAGGCGGGACAGAGTTCAAGAGCCTGGATACGAGTACACGGGCGTATTTCACTATACAGTAGCAGAATAAACACCTGTTGTAGATATCGCCTCAAAATAACATGAGCATAGGCCAGAGAAATGCAAATGGTGGCAAATTACCCTCCCTTTTACTGTGTTAGCGCCGCTTTCGCCCTTTTGTTACCGTTGCCGTTGACGACTTTCCACTACGTCGGCCAAATAAATAGCGGTTCAGCAGAGCATGAAGCCAAAACAAATAAAGGCTGGGAATAGTGCAGCATCGCCGGTTCAGAGCTCCTGCTGGCCGGTGGAGGCCTGCAGATTCGTGTGGGTACGAAGGGGAGTCGAGAGACGCGTCGCGAAGTAAACAAGGGCAAGGCCCGCCCAATGCCAGCGGTTCTTTCTACGTGCGACAATGAGAGACAGGGCAGCAGAAAAAGAGGCAGGAAAAAACAAACGGCCACAAAATAGACAAGGAGATTAAGCTTGGGCGCTGCTTCATTCCATTCAATTACGCTGCTTCTGACTGGTCGGGTTGCGGCTCGCCACGTTTGGTGTGTGGCAGTCGTCGCGTGAGCCCGGCAGGGATAGTGGCTTGCGAGGTTCGTTGCAACCGATACGGCAAATCTGACGACGTATCGTGGCCCTGCAGTGATTACAAAGTACATGATGGTATTTTGAACTGGTAGGTGCTTGTAGCTCAAGAGTAGTTTGAATAGAGCTCTGTGAGGCCAGCAGTTCGATTAGAGGCTGGTGTAAATGGTGGCATACAACGGGAATATTGAAAATGCGCATCACAAGACTAGAAAAAAAAAATCAATGACGCTTAATTAAATCCCTAGCATTGTTTTGCCCCGCAGACAATTTGGTCTCGACTCTATGTCGAAATGCTTATGACTGCTACATAGACTTACACGACTAACAGACCAGCAACAGAGATATCCTCAATTCCGCCCAATACGGTACACAGCACCCTGTATACGTGACAAAACACGTACAAGAGTCAAAAATGGCCTTCATAACTCTGACAAGACTTTAATTTACATGCCATATAGTCGATATATCGAGAAATCTGCGGTATCAGCCTCTGCTCACGACATGCCTGTCCACTACCCTATAGGGAACCCCAAATATTAGACTGGCACCTGTCTCGGTCCGAGCCAATCTAGGCCCGGTCCACCGAGAACCGCACCAATCCTGCCACCAGTCTCACGCGACCCGCCTCAAACGCGTCTTGGCTCCATGCTTCTCGTCAACGTCCCGGTAGTATTGTTTGGCGCCAGGAGGCATGCACATGCAAATTGGCCTTGTCGGCGGTAAGCCCTGCACAATGCAGTATTGCCGCATCATTATGACTACGAGTACTCCGGAGCACTGGTTGGATGGCACCAAGCCCGCTGCCGCGGCCGGCTGCTAGTGCGCTCTGTTCTACGATTCCTCCATCGCGCTAACCGCGTTCATGAGGGTGACTGCATTGAACAGCAGGCCGCAATGTATACAGACCCGGACCGTTGACAGTCGTTAAGCACAGTACGGACTACTCGTATACGCCACGCATAGATATGTCGAGGACGATCGACCTCTGACCGTCGAACGACGAAGCGGCCTTGCCAAAACCCAAAGTTCAGCACGAAAACGCGTAGCTTTGCGTGCTTGCTGCAGTACCGCCCAGGGCAAAACAGGGCAAAACCAACGGATGTACCCACCGAATTCCGCCCTTCTCCGCCCCTGATCGGCCTCGCGCCGACGTTCCGCTGGCTGTGGCGCTAATCATGCATTGGGCCTCGCTCGCCTCGAGCCGCATCGCACGACCTCGAAATCGGTGGCCAGGACATGCCGTTGAGAATCCAGAACACGGACGGGAAGCCGCATGGCAGTGAGAATCCTCAGTAAAAGACAAAATATTGCGCGACAAATTGCTGAACCGCAAAGTTTGAGCAATTGTTCGCCCGTTTCTTCGCATTCTCTAGTGTCGGTGCGAGTACTTTGCCCACTCTGGTGGCCTTGACGGCATTTGACCGGTGTAGTATGGCCGAGAGGAGCATCCTAATCCTTCGACCAGGGCACTCTCCGCCCAGGCTGGAATCTGCAGTAATCTCCTCCACCCAGGGCTCGCCGCGCCGGCGCAAGCTTCGACACCAAGCGACCCATATAAAGGAAGCCTGCTAGCGGACGGTGAGACAAAACAGTGCTCCCGTTGCCTATTCGAGCATCCTCAGCATTCTTCACGACAGATCCACGGAAGCCAAGGCTGCAGATTTCAGGGCCAAATCAGCATTCGTCGAGCCTAATTCGCCGCCTTTTTGCTGCTCAAGTCAAAACATGCGGCCCTCTAAGCGCCGGCATTGCGCGCGACGCGATCCCCATCGTTGATCTCCTGCCTCGACAGTTATAAATATTGATGATGCTCGAGCTTGGCTGTTTCGATTTTCTCTTTCCACTCCATCCGCTCTTTTCGGCCTCGACTTCATTCTTTCTTTTACTAACTCCGAGGACCTTGTGTTTCTCAGTCATTCTTTTGCAAAATGTACACCTCTCTCCTTCTCGCCCTTAGCGCGGGCAACGTTGCCCTTGCGCAGGCGCTCGACAAGCCCGTCGGCGCCAGCCCTGCCAACCCTTCCAGCGTTGGTGACTTCGACCTTGTCGGCTGTGTCAGCGACAAGTCTGGCATTTCCACCTCGTTCAAGATGGTCGTCGCCACTGCCGAGATGTCCCTGAACATGTGCGCTGCCAGCTGCCCTTCCAAGTACTTCGCCGTCAACGGAGAGTAAGTCTACTACTCACATTCAACTCACACAAACATATGCGCTGATACGCCCGTGACAGGTCCTGCTTCTGCGGTGATGATATCAAGGAGGGCGAGGAAGCCGAAGCCGGCACCTGCTCCATGCCCTGCCCCGGTAATGACCAGGAGTCCTGCGGTGGCATGGGCGGCAACGCCGCCGCTGCCAGCACCAGCCCTGCTGCCGATGCCTCTGCTGAGGCCACACCTGAGGCCACGCCCGAGGCTGCTGATGAGGAGGCTCCCGCTGATGCTGGTGGCGCTTCTGCCGGCGCTCTTGAGGCCCGTGGCAACATGCACTACACTCTGTACTGCCGCGCTGCTCAGCCCAAGGTTGAGACTGTCACCAAGACCATCACTGCCTGCCCCGTCGAGGTCACTGACTGCCCCGCCCACCACAAGACCGTCCAGGTCGTTACTGAGACCATCTGCCCCTCCACTGAGTGGCACAAGAAGAAGATCGTCTGCTACGGCGACCACTGCGCTCCCGAGCAGCCTTGCGTCGGCCCTCACTGCCAGCGCGAGCGCGTCATCTGCACCGGTGACAACTGCTGGACCGAGGTCTGCGACGTCACTGACCAGCACTGGAACAAGCTCGTCATCTGCGACGGTGAGCAGTGCAAGTGGAGCGAGACCAAGCCTGAGAACTGCAACACCAAGATTGTCTGCTACGACGGCAAGTGCGTCCGCGAGGAGTGCATCGGCGATGAGTGCAAGAAGAACCTCGTCTGCGACGGCGAGCAGTGCCACTACGTCAAGTGCGTCGGCGACCTCTGCAACAAGACTGTCATCTGCAAGCCCAACGAGCAGTGCCACATTGCTCCTCAGCCTAACGGCGGCCCCAAGGGTCCTACCAACGGCATGCCCAACAACAAGGACAATGGCAAGCCTAACAACAACGGCAAGCCCATGCCCAACAACAACGACAACGGCAAGCCCATGCCCAACAATAACGACAACGGCAAGCCCATGCCCAACAACAACGACAATGGCAAGCCGAACAACAACAACAACAACAACAACGGCAAGCCCAATGGCAACAACGGTGGTCCTGGTGGTCCTGGCGGCCCTAACGGCGAGTCGTGCCCCGGCGGCCCTGGCTGCCCTGCCATCACCAAGATCGTCGTTCCTGTCAAGCCTAACGGCACTGGCACCGGCGTCATCGTCAAGCCTACCCAGCCTCCCATGGTTGCCGGTGCTGAGCGCGCTGGCTTCTCCATCGCCGCCCTTGTCGGCGCTGCTTTCCTTCTGTAAATGAGCTTCGTGTGTAGCTATGGTGTTCTGTGGCATGGTGTTTATCACAGTGGGCTAGCTTAGGCGCCCAAGTGTTTTATTTGGAATTTTTTTCTTGGGTTTGAATTTCTGGGAGGTTTCATTTTCACCTGGAACATATACAAATGGGGGTTCGGGACATGGTATATTCACGCTTGACCGAATTCCATATTGCATGAGGTTCAGGTAGCAATATAAAAAAATGACTGAAAATTAAACGCTCCGTCCGTGACTGTGGATGGCACTTGAAGCATAGCCTGCTGTGTGTTTGCTAAATGAGGCTGCGTATGCGTCGCTTTCCGCCGCGGACCTGCGACACCCTCCCGATATAACCTTGTCAAACCACTGTGGAGCGCAATGCATCCAAGTCCATGGCACTGGGTTCGGTGTGCTGATCGTATTTTCTGCCGTGTAACTGGCAAGGCGGAGAACGACGGCTGAAGCGTTACACATGCCCAGAACCAGGATAATTGATTGGTGATGAGAGGTTCGCGGCCGCCTAAGTGCATGTGTGGACATACAGGAGAAGGCGAGTTGTGGGTCGCGACCCGAGAATCCGGGAAGAACTAGATCCGAGATACCATAACGTCTCACAGTGGCTGCAGACCCTGGAAATCTAACACGCAGCGTGTGGCGGGACGCACTCCTGAGATCCGCGTGACATGTGAGCTGAACCGCAGCAGACCGCCGCGGGGCTTAAAAAGCTGCACATTAAAAATATCGGTGAATGATGAAATGGGGCCGCCAGTTTCCGATTAAGCCGCCAGAGAAATAGATTGGTGTCAGATTCGTGGTGGACGACATTGCTCCTCTAGTATCTGGACGAGACGCACTGCAAAATGATGGACGTGGATGCCAGAGCGGTCTCGAGCGATGATGGCTCTGCCATTACTGTTGGCACCTCTGAGGATGCTGCCATTATACGAAATATCGAGGACGGGTCTATTTATGAGGACCCCGACTATATCCATGACGATACGAAAAGTCTAACATCCAGCATCCGCCAGCATATCGTCGAGGGTGGCTTTCGCTACCATGCATACCACGCTGGGAAATATGCGTTCCCCAACGACGAGCATGAGCAATACCGCGACGACCTTAAGCACAGCTTGACGCTCCATTTGTGCGATGGCGCGTTTTTCTTTGCTCCTATTCACGACGTACTTAATCGAGGAGCAGAGGTTCTTGACTTGGGTGAGTGGAAACCTTGAGCCATGCAAAGCTGTATGTTCTGATCGCGATGTATTCAGGCACCGGAACGGGAAAATGGGTTATAGACAGTAAGTTGAGAAGGCTTCATGCACATTTGCTGTCGATTACTTCCTCTCCTGCGACTAGGAAATAGCGGCCAAACTAATATTTGTCAGTGGCGGACATGTACGAAAACTCCACGATCCAGGGCATGGACTTGTCTCCCATACAGCCTGACTGGGTGCCAGAGAATGCAATGTTTGTCGTAGACGACATTGAGCATGAAGCAGGATGGACGCAAGAGGAGAACAGTCTCGATTACATTCACGTGCGCCATACGCTCCATTCTATCCGCAACCGACAAGAGCTCTGGGATAGAGCCTACAAGTGAGCTGCAGCAAGTAATACTAGACTATATCTAAGCTAACTCGCTCAAGGCACCTAAAACCTGGGGGATACGTGGAAGTACAGGAGTTTGCATACACGGCCGCTTGCGATGACACCTCATGCGATGGCCCGTATGCATGGCGCGAGTTTCTCGAGTACCTCCGACAGGGCCTCGAAGCACTGGGATCGGACCTACTAGCCATCCGCCATGTGGAAGGCGAGATTAGAGCCGCAGGGTTCGAGCATGTAGAGCTCATGCAGCTAAAGTGTCCCGTCGGGCCGTGGGCGAAAAAGAGGCGACTCCAGGAGTGCGGCCACATCTTGCGTGATGTTTGCATGGAAGGGCTGGCCGGGCTGGCGAGGAAGCCATTTGGAACCGGACTGGGGTGGAAGCCCGAGAGGATTGAGCTGTTCTTGATTGATGTTCGCAAAGCTCTCACGGCAGAGGAGAATGGGCTGCCGAAGCATCATTCGTATTTTCCCTTTTATAACATCTGTGCTCGGAAGCCGTTGCAGGCGCAATGACAAGAGAGTGAAACCTAGTATAATATGACGTTGTGATGCTACTGCGGTAATACTTTCTACCGTCAATAAAGCGACGGCAAAATATGAAGCTGTAATGGCGAAGAAGAATAATGGGATCCAGTTTATTGTTCGCCATTCAGACAGGATAGGCTCTCGCTCGCGTGACGGGCGAGCTAGCTACAGCCTTGTCGGGCGTGGCCCGCGGCCGCCAGTTTCCGACTCTCGGCTGATATCAAGACAGAGACCGTATGGTCACCCTGGATGTGTAAAAGAGAGTTCTACTTTCTATTAGTTCAATTAATATTCGAATCGTCGGCGTAAGAGACTCACCGCCTTTGAGTCTGTTAGTGGTGATCTTGCTGTGGAGGCTTGCCATGTTAATTATCCGCGGCGCCGTCACATCTTTCAATCGCAGGACCATAGTTCGGCACATCTCCAAGCGGAAGCAGCCGCAGTCCAAAAATTAGGCCCGAATACAGTGGATGACCTATCTCATAGCCTCGTTGACATTATTGCCGCGATGCTACCCCATCGTGCGCGGGTCCGTGACGCAGCCAAGCAGAGAAGGATGGCACTATTCCACTTAGAGGAGGTCGGTTCAACAGCCTGATTCTAATTACAATAAGCAGCATCATGCATGGGAGACGAACTAATGCAGCCCGGTTAATGGCAATGGATAAATCATGTGGGCTTTGCTATATAAATATACGAGGCTGTACAGCTTTAGAAAAGTAAAAGTGCACTTCTCCTATCAAGCGGCCGTGAATTTCATCGGACAGCCTCGAGAAACTGCATATATATTTGTGTCATCATGTGGCTTTGCTCTCGGAAGCTCGCCATCGCACTCGTCTCAGCGTCCCCGCTGGTGACAGCTCTCGGCCCAAATGACGCAGAGACAGTGTTCCAAGACTTTAATAACGTCTTCTTTGGCAACTCCAGCGAAGGCGTCTATTACAGAAGTAGTGTGGACACCGCCAGTGAACCGCAACTGAGTTGGGCCGGTGCCCTCAATATTCTTGCGGCCGAAGACGCATATGACCGCACCGGCGATCCGGACAAGAAACAACTCGTCCGCGATTTGTTGCAGTACTGGAACGACAAGACCGATGCTTGGGAAGGAAACTACTGGAACGATGATCTAGGGTGGTATACGCTGGCTCTCGTTCGCGGTTACCGTATTACAGAAAACGAACGTTTTCTGAGCAGCGCAAAGTATGGGTTTGATTTCGCCTTTAACCGCGGTTGGGATACCAATACCAATGATGGCGGCATCTGGGAGAGGCAGCCAGAGGATCTCAAACCAGATGAGGAGCCTGTCAAGGAGGCTCTCTCCAACAACAGCCTGGGAAAGGTGGCTTGCATGCTTTACCAGAGCACCCACGACGAATACTACAAGCAGCGCTGCCGTCAGATTTACGACTGGATACGGGACCACATCTACAACCCCTCGACTGGGCAGATTTACACTGGCGTTTACAGGGATGGCCGAGTCGACACTTCAGGCGCCGTCTACAACCAAGGAGCCTGGATCGACTATGCAAGCATCGTCTGGGAAATAACCGGCGACGAGAACGTGTACAACGACGCGGCCAAGGCGGCGCACTACGCCCGCCACGACATGACGGTAAACGGCATCTTTAGCAGAGAATACCCAGTGCTGCACACCTGGGCAGACACAGCGGCGCGCGGCATCGGCAACTTTGTGCGCGACAACCGCCTCTGGGACGAGTACCACGACTGGATGGTGCAAAACGCCGACGCCATCCTCGAGAACCGGCGTCGGGACCTGGGCATCACCTGGAACAAGTGGGACACGCCGACCGCGCACGACGACAGCCTCGACAGCAACAAGTTTGTCAGCGCCGTCGCGTGGCTGCAGTACACGCCCGTCACCAAGCCGGGCTTCATCGGCGGTATTCACGTCATGCACAACAAGCTGACGTCGATGGCGATGGACAGCGGCGGTACGTTTGGGAACGCAGCCAAGGTCATCCAGTGGGGGCCTAACCACGACCAGAACCAAAAGTGGCAGCTCACGCAAAACTCGGACGGCTCCTGGAATATCATCAGCATGTCCACTTGGGAAGCGCTCGACTGCCCGGACGGGACGAAGGAGGACGGCGCGACCATGGTGCAGTATCGCACCCATCGTAATCCGAACCAGCGGTGGTGGATTGAGGACATGCAGGACGGCACGTACAAGATTACGAACCAGGCGAGCGGCAAGGTGTTGGATGGTGGCAAGAGTAGCACCAACGGAGCTCCTTTGATCCAGTGGGAATGGAATGGCGAGGATCAGCAGCGCTGGGTGTTTTATTAAGCGGGCGGTGACTCGTTAGTGGCTGTTAACTGACAACCAACAGCTACAGCAGCATACATATGTCACCCACAGTATGTCGTTGAATTTTTGTACTGTGGCAAATTATAATTCAAATCGTGGAAGAGGATTTCAGCATGCCGAAAGTGAATTACGTGCCATGGTTGCCTAAATTGGCCAGGATACGTTGCAGAGGATACTCATCCATGCTCATTGCCGGTGGCAAAATTACACCCTGCTTGCTATTACAGTCTCTTGCTGCGTGAATATTGCGGCGCACACTCGTAATCGTGTCTGCCTTGCTCGATATTCACACCCCCATACTACTCGTACAAGTCCTATTCTGTACCCCAATCTTGAAATCGTGGAGGTGGCGACCATCGTGAGACCCAGCCTCCCAGTGTAAGTTGGTCCGTGTAGCGCCTCTGAGTCACATGAATGAACGTTGGTAAAAACCAATCGTGAATAACATGTGCACATCGCTGCCGCGTTTCAGGTAAAAGTGTGCTTATTCATCGCATGAATTCACAGTGATGTGCCGGAAAACTGTCTGAATCCCCTGGAAAATATCGTGACAAGCTGACGTGTAGATCGGTGTCACGTCTTACACGTCAGAATACAAAACGTCATGCGCCATGCTGTGCGAGTCACAAATGGCAAAGCGACATACCGAAGCAGACTGGTTCAAGCAAAAAAGTAACGATCAAAACGAATGACGTGTGGAATCATTGAAAAAGATGCACTGAAGGTTGATACGCAAGCATCCGCGTGACATCATTTACAAGCATCTCAACGGTCGAGGTGCGCTGACGCATGTCGTGCCCTGCAGCCACGGGAGGCAACGATACCAGGAACCAATGATACCGGGGCCGCTAGCTTGATTCCAGACTGTCGGGTACGCCCGCTATTAAGCGCTGCATTTTCTTCGAGGCTGTACATTGTGGCGCTGCGTGTGTGGCAACAGACATGGCGGGTGGCGTTGCCTTTGAGTACACTGCGTCACTGTAGACACTCGCCACATGGAACATGTCAAAGAATACGTCTAGGCAACCGAAGAGGAAACGTTCTTGATTCGTCTGCAGGATATGGAATTTCAGATGCATCACGTGTTCAGAATGCGCCGATTTTCAGGCGGCTCGATGCACCCGTGCCTTGTAAGCGGCATTGGGTACATCCGCAGGAGGGCCATGTCAGCCCAACAGCCATGATAGTGTGGAAGATGCAGCTGGAGCCGTTGACGGCGCAGAATTTAGCCAATTACGCAGTCTAAAATACAGCCCGGGATGATTTATTATGCACACTCCTTTTGGAAACTAGCAAGCATGTCGGAGGCGGAACGAGAAGAGGGGAGAGCTGGAGGGGTCGAAGTGGGATGTCGATAGAAGTTGGTGTGGTAGGGGAACAAAGAGCATAATGACGGGCCGCAGTGGGCAGTCTTGATGAGACAACACTGCCGTGCCGTATTGTCATTACCGTACTGTCATTGCGACTGTTTTCCTTTCGTTTGGGAAATTCCCCTTTGCCGACTGCTGCCTGGCATTGTTTGGAATTGCGGTCCATGCTCAATCCCCAGCCAGAGCGGCTGTGCGTGCGGTCTGTTAGCACATATTATGGCCGGCGGCTCGTTGCAATAACAAACAATGACGAGGCCCGCCCGCAATCTCCGCCGGAGCAAGACCATGGCCCAGGCCAATATCTGATCGGTACTGGACACACGCCCTGCGCAACTCACTCGTGGAGGTTGAACAAGAAAAGTGCTCGTAAAGGAGTCTATGTCAAAGAGTCGGTCAAGTATTCTGGTCGTCTTCCTGTCCCGAAAATGACACCCAGCCCGCCGGTAGCGGCCACACCAAAACCGCGGTTTCCGACAGGGATCACCGCGGCAAGGGTTGTGTACAGCATGTACAGGCGGAGAAAAAAAAAGAGAGACGTGTTCGCGCTGACAGCTGCATTTGGCTCACAGCCAATCGACATTTCTCTAGACTGGGCCGCTGCATCCTTATTCGACGACAAGACGCCCGCCTTGGACATCAATACAGATTGGGGGTCGATGGCCCCGACTGGGTTGTCGCGAGACATTGCTCGCCCGAGAGTTGGGTTCGTCCACGCCTTGATGTCGTGAGTCACATTCCAGTCTGCAAGGCGCAAGAGAAACACTGCATACGAGTACATGGGTTGGGGGCTTCTCTTTTTTTCGACAATGACACTGATTTTGCAAAGGAGCGTCCCTTTGTTTACTTTTGACGTGAGATTGGGCCAGCTTTGTCTGCGAGACCGGGTCTGATGGAGCCGCGGGCCGGGGGCTGGTCTTGCATGGGTACGGGACATGGGATAGATGGAATCGCCATGCAAAAGGGCGTACGACGAGAATTCTGACCATGTCTGTTTATGACGACAGGGCCAAGGCGTATTTTACAATGACAACGCATAGCGACTGCGTAGAGGGGTGGCCATTCTGCGAGCTGTCGGGTGAGCGTAGTAGATGTGTTGAAAGTCCAAGAGAGGCAGCATCGGCACCGCCGCACATCATCATCTGGCAGAACGTGGCGGTGTAACAGGTAAAGTTGTCAAAATTTCTTTGGCTTCTCATCCCTGGAAATTTGAAACGGCGGCATAGAGCCCTGGTTGCTGAATGTCGATACACAACCAACCACCAGTTGTACATAGTATTACCCGCCGTGTAAGGAAAGTAGTTACACAGGATTCCTGCGACCGACTGCCGTGACATTTCTGTGCAGATAGTGCGGTAGATGTTCCAAGACCCTGGCTGGAGAAGATGACGCTGGAATGGAGGCTCTGACAATGTCGGAGATCCTTGTACAGTCTAAACCCGAAAGCCATGTGAGCGAGATGCAAAGCTGCATTCACATTGGAGATTGCTGAATAACAAAAGCGGTGGGTCAGGCCTGGCTTGGCGGCCATTGTTGATACGAGCTGTTGTGCTCTTTAGTGGCCGCCGTTGCTGCTTTGGGTTGGCGGCCGACGGCGCGACGGCGGGAAGGCGGCGGGTTCCCGCCCGCCCCGGTGGAGCGGAGAGATCCACCGAAGCCGAGTGCTACTGGACGGTGCAAGCACTGGTGCTCGTGTGCCATGTGCGCGCCGCGGCTATGGCTGTTAAGATGCATGGGTGATGCGTACTTATTATGCATTACTTTGGTAATTAATTTTTAATTATAGTACGCGGCCCGGTGAGTTAGCACGCTTGAATGTAAGGAATGAGTAATATAGCCCAAGGCAGCCAAGGGCACAATATACGAAAAGGCGACTACTTAATCAGGCAACGAGGTGCAGTGGTGCTGAGGTAATGCCAGTTGGAAGCCAGGCTGGACAAGTCAGCTGAGTCGGCGTTGTAGATGACGCCAAACACGCAAGTCAGGAAAGACACTGGCGGCTATTTTCGTACATTGAGTACTGCTCAGTAACATGCTATGCAATGTAGCTGCCACTAAAAATTGAATGCAGCGCCATCTCACTTGAATCGACACATTCGCGCATCCAATCGGACCCTCCAGTCCAGCCCATGCTGTCCGTGTGTGTGTCCTGTGTGTCCCGCCTTGCCCTGATCTGGCGATTCCCACGAGCCATGTGACGTCCCTAGCGGGCGAAACATGGTGCCGCCTCTGGTGACTTTTCTATAGTAATAGGTGTGCGCCAAGGTGATTGCGCCCGCCACTCGTCACACGACGGTTCACGCTCGCTGGGGAGCAGACCTGCATCCGAGTTCGAGCAGAATGCCGACGTACGCGATCGGGAGTTGCAGTGCGGAGAATGGCGGACCCTCATCGTCAAAGAGTCCCCCCCGCGTGGCTGGGCTGTCGAGGAAGACATGGCGGGCACGGGATCCATAGCCACGAGAGAGGTGCAGTCACGATGCGATGCCGAAAACGGGACTATTTATTCCATGTACGTAGACGGAACTGTGCAGTACGGGATAGACATAAAACCGGGCGCCTCGTCGCTCTCGCAAGGCTACGAGGACTCGTAACCGTACGAATTGCCTGCAAAGAAAGCCATCCCGCCAGCCTTGTGGGATTGTACGTCTGGCCCCGGAAGCAGCGGATTTCGCGGCCACAGTGACGTACAGAATGCAGTAGCGTCGAACGCTGACGAAGCTCGCATCGTGACAAACTGCACGCCCGGAGCCGTCATACTATTTGTTACTCCTATTTACGAGGGAGGGAGCGAGTGCGACGACGACGCTGACGCCCCCAAACGGCCCTACGAGAGAGTGATTTTAGTTCTCGGACCGAAGCAAGACACCAACAGCCCTTTTCCGCCGGGCTCTCAGCCGAGGTGACAAGACATCTGGGCAAAGCTCACAGAAACGAGAAGAGAAGATTTTTTCATTCACAATAATTTTTATTATTTTTCTACCAGCACAGCCATTGTGGGCACACTACCCGAAAAGCGCAGGCCGCTTCATTTCATTTTTGGCGCGGATCCCGGTCGCTGGTAAATTGGCAGGTGCGGCAACTGGGGCCGAGACTGAGCCAGTGCTGGTCCAAGCATTTCCAACCGGCCGTCTGTTTGCACTGTACGAGTACTCACACGCATCCTCACTCTCAAGGCAGCAGAGTCACGAAGAAGAAATACTCCTACAAACGAAAACCGGGAACAAAAAAAGCGGCTGACGGTGGCATCACGCTGAAGTACTCGCCACGCATCGGAAAGCCATCTGAAAGAGGATATAAAACGGCCTTTTGCTTATTCCTTGCCACGACAGCCAACGAGGACCTCGCTACTCGTACTGTCGCTGCTGTGTGGCTGTTCAGCCCCCTGGTTCGTTTTTGTTCAGCAACGGTCTCGGTGGCCTGCTATTCGCTGGCCCTGGTCAATACTTACGACTCAACTTGTGCTGATGGCCATAGGTTTCTTTTCTTCAGAAGCAAAAAAGAAATACGAGCAAACGGCATTCATAAAACACCAAACCCTAGCCCCCCTGATACGACCAGACGATTGGACAAGACGGTACGGAGTCCTCGTACGCACACCGGCCGCTTCATACCGAGTCGGGCCTGTTACTCGTACGAACACAGAGGTATCGGCCTATCCTATCCCTTGCGACCTGCGACGTCCTACAAAACGTGCAACGGGACGTATACATCCGTCCTCGTACAAAAAGTGCAAACGGGTTTCTGTTCGACCACACCGACGGACGCCTGCACACGGCCGGCAGATGGCCGTTTGAGCAGCAGCAGCAGCCGCGCCTCACCTCCCCAAGCATCACCACCTCGCATGGTTTCTGTGCAATGTAAGTGTAATTCTTCCCTGTCTGTACCTCTGGGTGTCCTGCACTGTGTGGCTGGAGAGGTTGGGGGGGGCACAGGCTAGAGAAGCAAATGGCGCCTTCTAGCGCCCGCTGGCCGCTGCTTACGAGTAATTCCTACCGTGCACCAACCTCAACTGCCTGACTCATTAGACACACACCCCCCTTTCCCTCCCGTCCCCTTTCGACCTGGCCTTGCCTTGGCAGCGTGGCCGCCCAGTCCCTCTCACGCTGCCGTGCCTATGCGCATTCACGCCTACCCAACCGCATGCTTTCCAGGGCATTTTAGTGGGCTCCGGCTGTCCATCCCCCTGTCCCCCATGCCTGTTCGGCGCATTAGCCCACACCATCAACACAACCTGATTCTCGGCGCCCCCCCTGTCACCCTCCTCTTGCCCCCCCTTGCCGCTGCCCGCTGCGGCCGCAGCGGCCGGCCGTTCTCCTGGGACGGACGGACCAACGCGTGGGATTATATACCCCCAACTCCAGCACCAAAACACCAACCTCCTCTTCCTTTCTCCCGTCACTCTTGGCTTCTGCCAGATAAATCCTGATTTTTATTCACAATCACTGCCCCGTCGCTCTTTTCTAAACACTACAAAGACGTCTAGCCCAGACGTCTTACGTTGTACCTGATTCTTTGCCACTTGCATCCTCGTCTGTTTACTTGACGCCTTGCCACTCGCGCTGACTCTTCTTACCTGAGCATAGCGTCATTGCATCACGGCTCTCTTTTTGCACTGCCCGTCTTCTCAGTACGACGTACTACAACACCAGCCCAACAGCTCGTCAGGCCTCCTTCGAGACTTGACTGCATATTTCCTCGCATTCGTACGAGGAAATATCTATATAACCACCTCCGGCCTGTCATGTTTGCCACGGGAACACCTTTTCCTCGACCTTTTCCATCCGACGACATACAAAGGTGACTTGCCTTTGCGAACCTCGACACATTGACTCTGCGCCCTCGCCACGGCGCCTAGCGTCTCCTCGCATGACAGCGACCCACGATTAGATCGCGATATACCCTCGTACACACCACCCTCCCCAACCTCGCCGCTGTAACGCCTTCGCCTTGTCCGGACGAAGCGGCTGTTGAATGAAGCTTGCGCAACAGATGTCCGGCGGACATCCGACACACACTACGACATGAACTACCCATCGCCAATGACCCCCGGGTCCACACCCCTCCACGAGCGAAGCTATCGCGACTATTCAGCCACGCCTTCCCCGCGCCGGGACTGGATCTTTGATTCGCCATCTACTCCGATTCGACCCCAGACTCGTGCCGGCCACGGCCGAGCCGCCAGCTACTCGCAGACGCCTCTACGCGGGCCTTCGTTTCGCGCTCCCTACACCTACTGGGACTCTCCCCGCTACAATGCCGCCGGGGAATACGCCGCCCGCGTGGATGCGCCAGTTGATGTGAGTCCCAAAGATTCTTCGCGCCGACACAAGGCCTCGTCTTCTTTCCAAGCGCCCCCTCGGGGTGACCGCCGCCACTCGTGTTCCTATGTCCGGGCTTCCACTCCCTATGGAGATTCCGACGAGGATGAGGTTATCGAAACCCTGTATGGCACCTACGTGCTCCCTGCAAAGGGCCGTTCCAAGAGCCGCAGATTCGCACATGACTCCCACGACTATTTCTATCCTGTTGACCCTGCTTCTGCTGCTGCTGGCCGGTACACTAATCTCGGTGGACGTGAGCAGAGAATCCCTTCCTACTACTATCCCAATGGCTACGACTACCCGGCCTACGGCCCAGAGCCGTCTTCCCCGTACTCGCCCCGAGGCCAGCCTCCGCAACAGCATCCGGTCCGGCCTCCAACCAGCCACGGCCACTCCCGCCACGCTTCCACCTCGACACCCAAGCGCCCGTCCACGGTGCGGCCGCAGAGCCAGCGCAAGTCGTCCAAGGTGGACACGGCGACGGCCACGCCCCGGCCCGCAACCGAGGCCGATGCCAAGAAGCACAAGATTCCTACCGGCTACTCGCTGAAGAACTGGGATGCCAACGAGCGACCCATCCTCCTGTTGGGAAGCGTCTTTGACACAAACAGCCTAGGCAAGTGGATTTTTGATTGGACCGTCCACCGTCACGGAGCCGGCAGCCCCATCTGCGACATTGCCGGAGATCTGTGGCTGCTCCTGATCCAGCTTTCGGCCAAGGTCAACATTGCTGAGAAGACCATTGGCAATGTCCGGGACACCGAGGACCACGAGATGCTGCAGGACTTTCTCGACTCTGGCGAGCGCCTGTTTGAGAAGCTGCGCAGCCTGCTCAAGGCCTGCGAGGCGCCCATGCTCAAAGCCGCCAAGAAGAGGCAGTCCGGTCTGGGTAAGAGCTCGGGTGAGGAATTTGTCCACACCCTCTTTGGCGTCGACCGCGACGGGGAGAAGACGGACAAGTTTATGCAAGCCATCCGGCTCTTCCTTCTCCGCTTCGATGCCAACTGCGCCGAGATTATCCTGAACCCGACCCGGTAAATTGCCCGCATTCAGGAGTATTGGCGCCCGCGCCCGCGTTTGGCCGCTTCTTTTATATTCTATCGCCTACCCGTCCCTGGACATCCGGACTTTGGATCCTGGATACCGCCGAGGACCCCTTCACCCCAATGGAATCTCCATGGCGAATGTACACTATCGTGATTTGACCGATTTTGAAGCCTATTATCGATCCGCGGAGCAAGCTTTGGATACCCCAACCTTTTGGCCCCGGACTGTTTCTGTTCTGTTTCTATTTCTGTTTCTGATTTTCTTGCTTATTTCTTTTCGTCTGCCTCTTTTCTGGATTTCTAGGTCTGCCACAAGAGGAAAATTTTATATGGAGGAGGAAGAGAAGACACTGGACCACTTGTACTATCAACCGGATGCACACAGCGCGAGGATCGCAGCGTGGCGCTATATTGTTTTTTTGCCCTTTACGCAATCTAGAGATACCCAACGGTTCTTGAATTTGGTGCTGCAAATGCTTACAGTTGGACTTGCTTGGACTTGATTTTTGGTTTTAGACTTTGAAAAGTTTGGACTCGTTACAGGAAATTTGTTACTGGTTGCTTTTTTGTTTTTACCATGGGCTTCACGGCTTAGATTAGTTTAATAGTTTTTGGTTTTTGATTGGTTGCAAATATTTTAGAAATGGAAACAAATTGCAAATTGAATGAATGATCTCGCAGTCGTGACTTATGACGCCATGTCCGTCTGGAGATGGATGGTGGTGTTGTGCATCCCGGGCTGCATGCAAGGAAAGACTAGTTGAGCAAAGTACACGCCCCCATTTGACGCTGATGGTATTGATAGCACGTATCAGATGGCAAGCAAAATCGGCCAAAAGAATCGAAATATGACGCTGTTCACCCCAATCTCAGCCCGTCGCGTGCCAAATTATGAGTCGCGACACCGAGACATGCGCCTTGAAAAAAGTGAGACCTGCCCCGTCCCCTCCCTCCCCCTCCCCTCGCTACACACAGAGCCGCATATCCCCAGCCAGCCTCACGCAGCGATGCGTCTCTCGCGTACTACGTAGTACATTTTGTCAAAGGTAGGGAAGGGGAAGAGAGAGTTGTCTCTCTGGTGTAATTCTTGCTTTTTGGGATAACTGCCTTCCCATTCGCTGTGTCTAATAGGTGTGATTGTTTCTTTTTCAGAGTGATGTGGTTTGGATCGCGCTGGTTGGCTCACACGCTTTTTTTGCTTCTCGGGAGGGAAGGGGGGAGGTTGGGTGTAAGCTGATGGAGGGGGCGTGTCTTTGTGAATAAATGGGAAGGGTATTGTTAGTGAGTGTGATTACCCCGACTTTGTTCTGAGCGTCTACTAAGTAGTGCACATTTTCTTAATATACACAGTAATTGCCCCGAATTGTGGCATTCATCTACAACAAGCTCTCTTTGCGACGCGCATGCGGCGGCTGGGTGGTTTATTAACACTGCCTGCAGGTCTACGTCGCACCGTCGCAGTGCATGTCAGCCCGCACAGCGCATTGTACTACGTATGTAGCACCCGGCTGAACGTGGTTCAAGTTATACAGGGACTATACGAAATAGCCGTGTGATTTGTACTACGTACATTTTCGGCCCATCTCCCATGCCCGTCTCACGCACACTCTTTCGTATCAACTGTGCGACGTGACCAGAACCAGCCATGCTATAGGTCCACAGCGCTTAACGCCGTTTTCCACTTACCGGTAGAAAAATACTACCGTGCTACACTAAACGGGAAAACGTGGCTGGCTCATCACCTGGATCGCTTCTACGTCTTCTTTCGCTCATTCGCTGCAGCCGAGCTGTCCGTTCTCTCGCGGGGTGGCTGCCCACTAACACCACCAATGGTAAGCACCACCACACCCCGCATAACAGGTTCATGCAGGTGATGCAGCTGGAAACGGGAGGGGGCTTACAGTGCATGACGAGTAGATTGGGAACGAGGCTGGCACTTTTGGGCCAACGCCGAGATCGATAGCTGCATGGCGTCTTGATGCACGCGCTATATAGGGGACCACCCCGAAGCCGAAGTGAGGCTGAGGTGCTTCCCCCTCCTTTGTGACGAGTTTCAAACAGTCACGGTTGCAATGGGCGGTTAAAAAAAAAGTTGGGGTAGGAGCGTGTGATGGACGCCCTGGTGAGGGTTGCATTGGGTGTAAACGAGGGCCTGGACTATTTCTGGAACTTTGAAAGGTAGGTACGGAGGCATTGCACAACGAGAGAGATTGTGTTGGAGGCGTCGTGCTCGTGGTCTTGCTGCAAGCCACACCGGAAAGCCGTCCCTTGGCCGCGCCGTGCCGTTCCCGCACGGGTAGCTGCACCGTGGTCTGCACCGTAAGCCTCGTGTCAGCTTACGGAGGGCGAGTCTGCCGATGCGGTGGTCATTTGGCCGTCAGCTGAGTTGTCTAGGCTGCGGGTAAACCGCGCAGCAAAGGCGTCATTACAATGCATACACTCTACAGCTTGCAGGTGCAACAGTAAGCTGGTGACACTGAACTACCAAAGGGAACAAACTCGTACTCCGCAGCGAAATGTAATAGTTACCGCGGCATGTTCAATCGCTCTATTCATCTAACGCTTGCTTTCCTTATCCTATAGTTATTCCTCTCCTAACGCTGGGATATTTTTCTATAAGCACGTATGGATATTGGCCCGTCTTCAGTCCTCGAGGCTCCAGATAAGTGCCGCCAGTTCCCGAAGCATCAATCTTGTAAGAACGACATCGGATTCTCTTGCATTTGAACTGCGGAGAAACAGCGATTCAAACCCGAGGCGTAGCGTACCACTGGCGGTATACGATTCTGGATCCGCTCGCGCGGCAGCACGTGGTGTTGCGGCGGGAGCTGGCAGCATGTCAATAGTTATGGCAGGGAAGCGCACCAGTGGAAACACTCCTCGTCCCGTAGCCGCAATCTTTTCCAACACGATTCGCTTCTGTTGGCGATCGATTTTGACCAACAGGACAATCTTTACCTGGAGTCTCGAGGCAGTGAGCCACCAGGCCCCCGTACTCCGCAAGGCCTCTAACGACATCGAAACCGCAGTCTCAATCACCAACGTCGGCCATGCATCTGGCCTCGTACGTAGTGGATGGGGGGCCCCGCCGCTGTCACCTTCTCTGGATGATACGTCGGCGGGGTTGACCGGGGACATCGTCGAGGCACCCGTTGGCCGCCAGCTTTGCCTCAAGCCCATCAGTCGAAGAACATACTCGATATCTCCGTAGATGCGCGCATGTGCCGCCTCGTGCATTGCGGTTGGGATTGTGATGAATACTATATTATATAATGCACAATAGAAGAAGCGATACTTTCGTCCGAGGCGAGCTCTTGTTTCTTGAAGGTCTCTAAACTGCTGATATGTGACGCCTATCTGCCGTTAGTGGCAAATAGCAGTACAGTGAAGTGTGACAACAATACGTTTCATAACGAGAACATCATCTAAAGTTTGAGAGATCTTTTCTGCTTCTCGAAATACGGCGTCTGAGGTCGAGAAATCCATTGTTGGTACGCCGGCAAGTGCCTGTTCAAACGACGAAAGGGTAGGTGAAGAGGTGGGCGGAGTGGTCATCTTTGGGGATGGCAAGCGCCTTTCGGCTATATCTATGAAAGAAAGTATATGGTAATTCAACCGTGATAATGCCCCTGTTCGCTGTTTATGGTCTTCATGGCGTTTACGGTGTTCTTGGAGCGATGAAGCAAGTGCCATGGTGTATGGAAGTTGCCAGGCACGTGCCGATAAACGTGATTATGTACAAACCGACTACCGACAGTCTCAACATCAAACAAAATAAGCTTGAAGAAACGCCAGTCAGGGGTAGGCGGCATCACAAGGTCAAGGAAAAAACCGTGGTGTCGCCAGAATAGTGGCTCGCAATATTTCATTCTGTGGCGTCCCCTCTGAACCAGGAACACGCTCTCCATTTGGTCCATTTCTATCTTGCAGCAAACGCGGTCAGTTAACCACTTGGATACTAATTTCCACACTGACGCAACAAGCATGAGCAGATCAATTATACGCCATCACGAATATCGACTCGTTTACTTCCAAGCACTAGACGTCTGCGCGCCCGCCTTCTTGCCCTCCTGATACGTCTCGCTCAGGGCATTGTACATGGCCTTTACCCGCTCAATCTCCTTTGTCCAGTGGTCCCTATCCTCCTGCGAGTCCAGCAGCGCGACGAGGTCCGCAAAGCTCTTGGCCTTGAAGAACTTGTTGTCGCGGTTGTACAGCTCGCGCTTCGTCAGCTGGTCATCCGACTCGCCGTCGGCCTTGACGCGAAACACCTCCTGCAGGATGTCAATATCATACGGGATGGAAAAGAGGTCACGGCTGTCCTCGTAGGTGAACAGGTAGTAAAACTCGGTGAAGCCGGACCAGGTGATGCCGCTGAGGCACAGGCTGCAGGGCTCGTGGGTGGCGAGGAAGACGCAGTCATCGCGCGGGCTAGGTCGCGTTGCCGGGTCTGGGTAGTCGCGCGTGAAGAAGTCCTGGATGCAGGCAATCTCCCCGTGGAAGAGAGGCGATACACGCTCGTTGTTGGTAGAGACGGTCAACGGCTTGAGGCCGTCGCGAGCCAGGATCGCCGCGCCGAAGAGCTTGGAGCCGGACGAGACGCCTTTGGCAGTGAGGGGCACAATGTCATTCTCAATTGTGCGCAAGAGGTTGGAGAGGAGGGCTTTGGGATCTGAAGGCATGGTGACGGCTGTAGAATGTTTGTTTCGGTGAGTTGCTTCCACGTCCAAACGCTTCGGTATATCCCCGCCTTTATCAATGTCAGATCCTCGGCAGAGCTTCATCGCGGGGCGTCCGGGGCACACCCGGAGCCCACCGGTGGGCGTTGTCAGCGGCGGACTCCGCTGTCACTTCGGTGACTCTCGGTGGCGCATTTAAGCGTACAGTAGTCAAGCTTATTTTTAATAGTTACGGATACTTATTCGGCAATTAGAATGCCAATTATTTCCATTCTTCCTCTGACAGGCGCCTGGAGTATGCGACTTACACGGAGCGATGCAGTTGCTAGTGCCATGACTAAGCCCTAGACTCAACTGAGCAAATTTCCATGCATCATTGTGGGGTGGTTCGTCGACATTGACGGTGCAATGCTCTGCTGGCGCAATTGGACCAATCGGGAATTCAATTAATCAGGTATTGTATCATCTGTTGAGCGGATGAGGGGCAATGCACTTATAAAATGCACTATATCCGTCTTCTACGACCGCCCAAGGTCACGCGAAAGCGACAGCCGCAGCTTGAGCTGTTGGTCACCATAACCACGGATCTGGGCGACTCATTTTTATACCCTGAAGCGCCCGTCAAGCTGGTAGTCACCGCATATACGAAATCACCATCCGGTACAAAACCATGGATCCTACCAAACAAGGAGAACCTGCTTTGGACACCAGGCATGCGTGTTGCCAAACTCGCACTGCCGCTTCCCGCCCCCTTGGACAAGGCGATTTCATCAGGAGCAAGCGCTGATGTCTGCGTCAGTGCGACACAGGAACTCACGGCAGACGGAGTTGAAAACATTCTGTCTGCTTCACTCGAAAGCGCAGAGGATGAAGGCGGCCAAATCATGCCGGCGTGGGTTACCCTTGGCGGCCCAGATGCCGACGTGGACGTGCTCACGCGGCGACTCGTTCTCGGGTCGGCAAACGACGCCAGTTCGATGGAGCTCGAAGAGGAGATTGGAGAGAGCATCGCGAGGCACATATGGGACGCGGGCGTCCTTGCCATGTGCGCCATCGCGGGAGCGTACCTACAGCCGCAGGCGGAGTCAAGCCAGCAAGACTGCATAAAAGCACTGAAGGAGATACTCTCTTCGAAAAAGTCGGTTAATATCCTAGAGCTTGGCTGCGGGGTAGGCATTCTCGGCCTGGGACTGGCGTCTCTCATCACGCAAATGCGCGCAGACGGCTTGGAAAAATGCACCATTCTCATGACGGACCTCGAGGAAGCCGAGGGACGCGCAAGGTCCAATATGGAACGCATAGCAAAGAATATACCGCCAGTGGCGAGGGATAGCGTCGATATGATTTACGAGAACCTCGACTGGGAGGACGGCAGAAAGGGCGTATTTCCTGCGTCGGTGGGCGGACAGGCTTGGGACCTCATTATGCTCAGCGACTGCACGTACAATGTCGACATGTTGCCGGCGCTGACGGAGACACTGTCAGCTATCCATACATCCAACGCGGCTCAGAGGGACAAAGGGACAGCGCCGACGCGGGTGTTCTTGGCGACGAAGCCGAGGCATTCGTCTGAGCAAGCTCTGTTTGACCTGATGAGCGGGCAGAAGTGGGAGCAAATAGAGAAGCAGGTGTTGCCGCTGCCGGTACTAGGTTGTGAGGCGCAGACGGTCGAGCTGTACATGTTTGAGAAGAAGTGAGGGATACAGGACACAACGGGCACGAAATGCATAAGAGGCGAACTTCATTTAACTGGGACATATATTCATAATCTCATTCTAATGTTCAATGACAAAGACGTATTTATCCAGCGATTCATACCACTGCAAGGCACTGCCAAAGCTAAAGGCACAAGAGGCCCAAATCAGCGTCAGCTCACTCTGGTACTTGCACCAGTGGGGGTCGCAGAAGCCAAACGACGCGGCGAGCGTCCAGCCGAGGCCGCCCAGCATGTTGAAGACGCCAATGTGCCAGCCAATCTTGAAGGGCTGGGGCGTGTACCAGTTGGGCTGGGTCTCGAGGATGTACAGGCACGAGGAGAGGAAGAAGAGGACGCCGCCAAAGAGGTATGGGAAGTAATAAGCCCCTTGCTTCTCGACCTTGGTGAGGTGGATGCCCGGCAGGGCGAGGATGCCGCAGATATAAAAGATGGTGGCACCGAGCGACATGGTGAAGGAGGCGAGGAAGCCGACCTCGTAGATGTAGTGCGTCTTGACGTCGTGCCACGAGGGGAGCCAGCGCCACTCTCGCTCGCCAAAGGGGTTCTCGTCTATCCTGCGCTGGCTAAAGCTTTTGGCACGGGCAGCCGCCTTTTCCTTGGCGGCAGCGGCGGTGGCTTCTTTGTTGCCCTCGGTGGGCAGGGGAGGGGAAGGCATCGAGGACTCGCCCTCATCCGAGGGCGAGCCCGGGTACGTGGGACTCGAGGAGGCGTCGCCGTTGGCGGGCATCTCCTTGGGCGGCTGGGAGCCGAGCCTCGTCTTGAACTTTTCGGCAAACCACGTCTCGAGGGCGCCGCCAAACTTGGTCTCGGCGCGGTCATTGTACGACTCGAGCAGCAGCAGGACGGCGCCAATCTGGAAGAGGGTGGCGCCGATAAAGGCCGTCAGGCCGCCGGCAATGTCCTTTTCGTGGGAAAAGGTGGTGCCCGGGTAGGCAATGGGCATCCAGTAGAAGAAGCCGCAGGCGACGAAGAGCAGGCAGCCGACGGTGAAGGAGACGCCGATGAGCCAGGAGACGTCCCAGTAGGGGAAGACGGTGAACATGCGGCCGATGCCGAGGAGGACGCGCTTGGGCTTGGAGGTGTTTCGGAGGCGGGAGGTGAGGGGGGCGGCGCGGGGGAGGACGAAGATGTGGCGACCTGTTGGGTGTGTGATGGCGTGGTTAGCAGATTTGTTACTTTTATATATGACATGATGTGTATATGTGAGATGAGTGTGTCAGCGTTTACCCTTTCTAAAGTCGCGAGCGTTCCATTTCACGCGAGCTCTTTCTCCTAGTTCGGGGTTGCTAATGTCGGCGAGCTCGTTGCCGTCGTCGGTCCATATATCAAAGATGGCGGTGGTCGGGTTCAGAAACGCAAACGGGCCCGACACACTCTCGTGGCGGAGGGCCAGGTTGCGACCAGACGGCGTCCATCGAGTATCGCAAAAGGACAAGCTGCGCGCCGCAGCGGTCGGCCTACGGGCAGCGCTCGGCCGCTGCGGATGGGCAAAGGAGGCGCTGCGGGCGGCGTTGGGACGAAAAGGTCTCGAGGAGGAGGCCGGCGCGGCAGCTTTCGGGGGCGCAGATGGTGTTTTGGTATCCCATGTGGGCGCGGCAAAGGAGACGCCGCGCTTGGGCTCGGGGCGAGAGTCTGTCATTTTTGGGGTCAGCCGCTGATCACTATCACGAGAGACCAGACGGCTGGACAGGTGTATGTGTGAAGAGGTCGGGGACGATGGAAGTCGGACTTGTGTGGTCTTGGGAGACGATGATGGTTGATGACCAGGATGGCAGAAGATGGGGAGAGGAGAGAGGGAACAAAGACGGAAACGGGACAAGGTTGGCACGAGTAAAGGGTCCTCTTCGTATTGTTGCCACTGCTCGTATGGTACGAGTACTGCTACTGCTACTGCTAACTGTCGCTCGGACTCCTCTCTGCCAAATGCTAAATCCACGGGTCCTACCCAACGGCCGATCACCCATCACCTGACCGGAAGTTAATTTTTTCTGCCCTCGTCCTGGCGGTGCGGGAGCTTGAATCGTGGCATTTCTGTGTGGCGGAGCTCTGGTCCTCACGATGTTACCATTCCGGGAAAGGTCTCGAACACAGATCTGGAAGCAGCCCCCACTGTAGGGCGGCGCGCGCCCGGAACGCCGGCCCATGGCCTCATGCCAAGAGTCGCGACAGCGGGCGCGTGCCGGCAAACGGAGGGGGTTCGCTGGCGCCGCCGGCCCTCGCTTCCTTCTGGGCAAGGGTAACGAGTAGCCGCGCTGCGAGAGACGGCCCCCCCAACGTTTATAGCGTGGCGTGCATGGCTATTGCGCTGAAACACAAAACCATAATTCAGCTATCTGGAGTTTATTTGATACGAGTGCTTTCCAGGACAATGCGCTTTATTTTTTTTACCGATTGTTTCGCGAGGGAGGGAGGGAGGGAGGGTAGACCCGTGAACGGAGCGCAGACCCAGAGGAACTAGTTCGCACCCCATAATTTGGCAGCTCCAGCTACTTTACCCGTACGGAGCTCACACTACAAGTACGAGCATACGAGCACCATTTTATGGAGCGGTGCCAATAGTCGCTGCTGGAAGAGCCCGAGGAAGGATTCGGGGCGCTGTGTGTGGAAACGCCACCAAATGGAGCTCTTACTAGTGACACTGCCACCAAGAGCACCCCCAGAGCACCCAAATCATTCAAATACACGGCTTTGCCACGTTGACATTTCCTTGACTACGCTATATACACCATCTACCATTCCCGGCGCAAAATCCAGGCACAGCCTGCCTCCCAGCCCGCTTAGCAGTGGGCGGGGTTGTTGGGGTAGACGTTTTGCGTGTTGCAGGTGTTGGGAGGAGAGAACAGCGGAGCCTCTGTTATTTTCGTCGTTAGTCAACCTGCACCAAAGTATACACAAAATCTTTAATTACACAGGCACATACTGTTGACGCCGTAGTTCTTGGGCGGGTCGCGCACAATCTTGTAGCGCCCGCCCGGCGTGAGGCGGTTCTCGCAGTTGATTTGGTTCTGCCCGCCGTTGACCCGGTTGGAGCCGGTCCAGATGTCAATGTGCGGCTGGCCGTTCTTCCAGTCGGTGTCTGTAAAGTATATTAGTATCGTAATGAGGCCAGTTTGGAGTATCAAACGTACCGCACTGCGCGCAGTAGTCTTCCACACGACCGTACTTTGTCAGGAACGGCAGGTATACAATCTCGCACTTGTTCAGCTCGCCGGGCGCCGTGGCGATGGTGACGGGGTCGTCGTAGGTACCAGATCCTAAGTACAAATCGTCAGAATATTGTTTACAGTCAGTACTGTTAAAATGCATATATCATACCGCCGGCAATAAAGTTGCGGCCGCCGCAGTTGTACGCCGTAGCGGGCCCGGGAGGGTCATTGTCCGGGTATCCGTAAAAGGTAACGACAAAGTTGCCCGGCGTAGAGCACGCAGACGACACGCCGGCCAGAGCGGCAGTAGCGATGGCAGCAGCAGTGAATCCCATGTTTGCAAAATATAGAGAAGAATATACAGAGCTGAGATCCAGTGCAAAGAGCTGGCGACACGGCTGCTTATATATACACGAGAGAACAGATATGAGAAATATTATGACCATCGCTGTACTTTAACATCGCAAACCCGTCCCCCAATCTGGACCCTCATCGCTTGGCTCCTCGGCACTTGCCCATCGGTCCACGGGGCATCGCTAGCGGGCAATTATGGCTCGTTCCCGCCGATGCTACGCTGACATGGCTGCCCGTTTGCTGATTTAGGCAGCACGTTTAGGGCGATGCGCGTCCAATTCGTGGATTTATTTATGACGCCGGGCGCACGCTCTGCGTAAAGTCCGCCAGTGGTTTATACGCATCGATAGTTGGAGCAACACTGTATCGGTATAATGGGCCGATGTCTGCGGACTGAGTGAGTTTCCATGCCCCGCACTATACTTGCCTGGCAACGACTAACACGAATAACACGGCAATTGAAGCGATGAGGGTTCAGAACACTGCCATTTGCAACCTATTTGTTAACTAGATGGCTCTTGGGGGGTAAGCTAGTACAGGACCATGTAGCGCATCAGCAGAACTTATCCATCCTCACTCCCGCACTCCAAGTCGTCATGCTCCCCGCAGGCCGAAAGACGTACACGTCCCCCGGCCCCGCGTTGACAGCACCACCATCCTTATCAACGGCGATGCCGCAATTCTCCGGCATGCCCAAGACGACCACACCGTGATTCTTTGCCCATCGCTCACAATGGCCCTGGAAGCTGTCGGCGCCGAGCTCAAAGTGCGGATACACCACGCAGCCACCCAGCACGTCCAGGCCCTTTGTGTCCTTGATGGCGACGAGATTCTCGTCCTGTCCGCCGACGCTGGCGTCCGCAATGGCAATGTCTGCTCCCAGTATGAGCGCACCAGCGCTACCACCATACACCTTGCCGCCGCGAGCCAAAAGCTCTCTCAGGGCAGAGAGCATGTTGTGCCGTTGCATTTGCTGCAGGAGGCGAAAGGTGTTGCCGCCGGGTATGACGACAATGTCGGCGTCGGCAATGCCAAAGTCTGGCTCTTCTGTGCCGAGCTCAATGGAAGGGAAATCACCACACGACGCGAGGAAGCTGGTGACCCATTGCTTCATTCCCTCCCAGCGGTTCGAAGGCATCGCAAACGGCCAGATGACGACTCTTTTGCCCGGGGTAAACGCGAGATCAAGGAGGCGTGCCTCGTCGACTTCTGTGCCGCCGCCTCCGAGGTAAATCATGCTGGTTGTGCTGAAGGGGCTTGCCTGTAAGTGTTTTGGCCAGAGACACGACTGTTTTTATTGTTGCGATGTAGTAGAGGCTCCATGAGCCTAAAACAGCAGCCTCACCTAAGAGCTCGGTGAGCTGGTGACTAACATTCTATCTGCGAAACCCATGACTCACTAACCGTTTCCTACCTATATACCATGATATTTTCAGAAACGCTAGCTGCACACATAACTGAACGCGGGGTACTTTATTGTCATTCTTGTTTTTATTTTTTTTCTTCGGTGCCAGGCCAATGGCATGATATCGCTTGCTTGACGGCTTCTACCACTCCGCCTCTCAGACAGCCCTGATCCTCGTAGCCTGTTAGCTGCGGGCATCAGCAACGAACATAAAGCATGAATTGCATCATTAAGGAAATGCTAGCTAATTTTTGACCAGACAATCCGCTCTCTAACAGGTGCACAGTCCCTACCGCTACGTCAAAATCCCTAATATGTATACCGGAAATCTGACGTTGCGTCGCCCTGTTATAGCTAGGTTAATTTCTGTGAAATATCGAGGCGGGACCACACTCACCTCATGCTCTTCCAAAATCTTGCCTTCGTTGTCTGCCTTTTTATTCTGCCTCCAAAACTCCAAATCGCACGCCGCGACCAGGACTATGGACAGGAGAGCGCAAGCGATGCATGCCCACATGCCAGGCTTATACCCGTTAGCCTTGTCCTGGCTCCGGAAGAGAAGACTGCCTGCGATGCCGCCAATGCCTCCGAATCCCACCAGTGTCGCGCTGCAAAACGCACGCTTCCACTGGCCGCGGATGTTGTTCGCTTGGAATGCCATGACGCCGGGAATATTGCTGTTGCAGCCGGCCGTGACAAAGAACACGCCCGCATACCGAGCCGCTGCGCTGTTAGCCCAGCCCATAACGGGAAGACCCACGAGACAGAGCAGCATGTTAAAGAGAACCATTGGGCCTCGAAGGCGGTATTTGTCGCCTATCCAACCCGTAGAAAGCATGACAATGGCAGCAAACGCATAAGGGGGAGCAATAAGGCACTGCGCCGCTCCCACGTCAAAACCCATGTTTTCCACCAGAATGATGGGCAAGTTGTAGGCTAGCGCGTAGGTAATGGTGCCCGTGTTAAAGAAGATGACGGCGTAGGCCCAGACCTTCCAGTCCTTGCCGGCACGCAGGAATTTGGCCATGCTGAACGGCGGGATCTTCGAATCGCCGCGATCTCTTTGGATGCGACTTATTATCCACTGGCGCTCGCGAATGCCAAGGAACATCCAGTTTTTGCGTGTCGAGTCGGGAAAGTCGACCAGCATCCAGTACGCCCCGATCCCCACCACGCATGTAAGTGCGCCTTCGATGATGAAGATCCACCGCCAGCCGTTGAGGCCGGCGTGCCCTTTCAACTGCGAGATCTGTGTAAAATACCGTTATTAGCTACTTTGCGTAAAACTTTCGTCTGGATGACGTACCCCATATGCTAAAATTCCTGAAAAGGCGGCGGCAACAGCGCCTAACAGATAGAACACAGAGTATCTTTTGCCGACTTCGTCTGTTCCGACAGTTAATAGCTAGTCTGAGCAGCAGCCGGGGAAACTTACACCTCGTGTACCATGTGCTAAGAAGATACACGCAACTAGGGAAGAAGCCAGCTTCAAACAAACCCAAAATGGCCCGCAGAACGGATAGATCGATAAAGTTCTTGACAAAACCCATGCCAATCATAACACTGCCCCAGAATATAGTGATCGCCGCGAGGTGGATACGAGGCCCAATTCGTCGAATCAGCACCGTTGAAGGTGGCTGAAAGATGGTGTATGTTATGAAGAAGACCAGATTTGCAATGTTCTAGAGATGCCGAGCCGTTAGACATGTACTTCACGATGATGAACTGGTAGGACTCACATATCTGTTCCCGATGAGGTTCAGATCAGTGCTCATGCCAGCAATATTAGCGACGCTCATATTTGTGCGATCCATGAAATTCACGCAGTAGATGACTCCAACCGTCACGACAAGACGGCGGTCTATGCGTCGAATAATGGCTCGCTGCTCTTCCCGGGAGAAGCCATGGTCATCCGATTCGCTCTCGTCCATAACAGCCAGGTCATAGTTTTTGTCAACATGCTCAACAATCCCGCTGTGCTTCTCTTTATCGCTGGGCAGAGTATTGCTCTCCATCATTACAGATTTAAGCTTAATCGAATGCCAAGATGCGGGGTGTGATACCGGCGGGTATCTATATCCAAATGCTGCTTACGAGGGAGGGGATCACGCTGTCTTATACCTGCATGCTGCATTAAAACACCCGTAATTAATTGCTCCCCGGAATATTATCTTGCATGCTCTGCAGCGCCTATATCTATAGTACCACTGCAGAGCTGGCGATAATTAGACTATGAAATAGACGTTGAGTATATTCCTCCTTCAATGTTCCTTAGCCAGGTACATTCCGTTCCGGTTCCGTCGGAACACCGTGCAGCCGCCATTTGGCGCCACTAGAACTTGCGCTCGGCGCCCAGGACAGCCACATACTACTGAAATAGACGACATATCACTGGTCAAACGAAAACTGCCGAGTTTCGATCCTGGGGAAAACGTGCGGGGAAAAAAGGCCAAGTGCCATGGTCAGCTCACACAGCGACCGTTCAGTGCTTCACCGGAATGGAAGCTCGAGTGTCTGGCTTCCGGTTTCCGATGAGGGCACTTATACAACTAGATAGGGCCTTAGATTGTTAGACGACGCGTATTCACTGGCGCGGAGGGCTTGACGGATCAACAGGTATCCGGAGCAAGGCGAATTTGGAAGAGTGGGTTGCTGCAGCGTACGCCGCTGTGCTTCAGTCAGCGATGGAAGCACAGCTATTATTATCGTCAACTACGTTGTAATTAGGTACACTGCGTTTATGACCGTAGGCCTTATCGTCCATTCTGTGGACCAAACGAGGCTGTTTTCTTAGCATGAGTTCGATTGGCCCAAGGCCAGGCTTGAAACTAGCCAGTACATACCACAAGCAGTATGAGAGTTGCTCAAAGTTTAGGTGGATCTGCGAAATATAACGGAACAGCGTGTACGAGAGAAGTAATATATACAGAGGCGATACTGCAAATGCCGCAGTCTCTGAAGTTGCGCGCTGTTGGCAGCGGGAGGGCGAAACGCAGCCCGTGCTATACGTGACACCTGACTAGATTTTGCGGTACAAATGTCCAGTTAGCCTCCTAATTATGCAGTTGCACCATTGTCTTTGCCAATAAATACAGATGCGTGGCAGGCATGCTACCAGTCGCCCGTGCTCTTCGCCAGCTGCGGCGTCCACTATGTTCTCAGTTTCCGAGGAGATCTGCACAACAAGAAGCGGACAATCGGCATTGAATGTATGGAGCATAAGTCTCTGCAAAGTCAAGTGAAAAGACTTATTTCTGTCTTCTAGTTCTCGTCGGAGTAACATTCGGACAATTTTGCTTGTTTAGCGTTCGCCTACATGGCGTGAAAACGCGGGGTGACGTAGATCCCTGAGCATCAAAACCCCGGCGCCTGGTTGCCAATTGGGCCGCTTGCCAACTTGGACTTGCTCAAGCTGCAATGTAACACCAACGTTACAATTGTGATAAAAGAACGGCAATTTCGGCTCTTTAGCGTTGCAGGTATTATCGCGACGGAAAAATACAACATGGGTTATAAATGTCCAAGTCGAACGGACGATGACAGGGACCCGGGCGATGCTGATGAACAGTTTTCAATATTCGCGCCTGCCTCTATACAGAGATTCCAGTTAAAAATGCAGACCATTCTCGGAAAGGCGCTTGCTGGTTGGCGAGGCGCCACAGTCCTGCCTGCTTTGCTACTTGCTGGCGGCGGTAACAGCATTGTGATGCCGGATGGTCATACAGTACGCTTCATTGCTTGACGACCTTGAACATCAGCTAACAGGATGGCTAGGGCAAACTACCTACCCTGGGTTGGAACTCGTGGAATGCATATCACTGTGATATTAATGAAGACAAGTTTCTCTCCGCTGCCGAAGCCATTGTGGAAACCGGCCTTCGCAATGCTGGCTATGAATATGTCAACAGTGAGTATGCAACAGTCACAATACACAAGTCAGAGACGTTGACCAAGTTCGTTGGACAGTCGATGATTGCTGGTCCATGAAGGATGGACGGGTCGACAACCACATGGTGGTCAACAAGACTAGATTCCCCGAGGGGATTGACGGACTCGCAAAGAAGATTCACGATATGGACATGAAGATTGGAACCTATAGCAGTGAGTTGCATATCATAACGTTTTATGGACTTATTTTGACGTTTTGTAGCGGCCGGCACCAAAACCTGTGCAGGATATCCTGCTAGTCTGGGATATGAGGATATTGATGCCGCCGACTTTGCAGCTTGGGGTATAGACTGTGAGTGGCTCCCTGCAATGGTAAAACATGGCGATACTGACATGACAAAGATCTAAAATAGTACGTCAACAGATCCGCCAACCGGAGAAACGGACTAACTAGATCTAGTGACAACTGCAACGTCCCAAAGAGCTGGCAAGACAAATACGTCGCCTGCGATCCAGACTCTGTCAAGACTGGGGTCAACGGCACCTGCAGCCGGGACGAAATTCCCAACCTCGCGCCGGAGGGCTACGACTGGAGCAAGTCCAAGTCAGCCACGCGATTCCATCGTATGCGCGATGCGCTAGCCAAGCAGGAGCGCGAGATCCTCCTAAGCATCTGCATCTGGGGCACGGCCGATATCTACTCCTGGGGCAACGACACGGGTGTCAATTGGCGCATGTCGGGTGACATCTCGCCCAATTGGGGAAGCGTTACGCACATCATCAACACCAACTCGTTCAAGATGAACTATGCCGACTTTTGGGGCCACAACGACGCCGACATGCTCGAGGTGGGTAATGGAGACCTAACGGCTGCGGAGACGCGGTCGCACTTTGCGCTGTGGGCAGCCATGAAGTCCCCGCTGCTCATTGGCAGCGACATCAAGACCATGTCGCAGGAGAATATCGACTTGCTTAAGAATAAGTACCTGTTGGCTTTTAACCAGGACGATGTCTACGGCGGGCCGGCGGAGCCGTTTAAATGGGGTGTCAATCCTGACTGGACCTTCAACTCGACCAACCCGGCAGAGTACTGGGCTGGACCTTCAAAGAACGGTCATTTGGTTCTGATGCTGAATACGCTGGGAGAGCAAGTGGAAAAATCAGCCAAATGGTCTGAGATTCCAGGCCTGTCTGATGGTAAGAGGCATGTCACAGACGTTTGGACTGGCAATGCCCTCGGCTGTTTGGACGGCTACTCTGCCAATGTGGGCTCCCATGATACTGTCGCGATCTTAGTCGGAGGAGAATGTTAGGATAAGTCATAATCGAGCGTATGAATGGTCAAGGTGAACAAGACTGCTAGTAGCATGCATGGGCGCAATAACGAAATTCTACTCCATGACTGTGAGCAGTCACACAAGCCTAATTTCCACATTCACCAAACCATACTCAGTACAATCAATGAAGTAAACCGTTGTTTGTCATAAACCATTCTGACACTACGAGTTAGGCTGCGCCGCCTACGCGTCTCCGTTTTGCACATGCCTTATCCAGTTAGTAGCGGGCCGCCAGCAGACGCCACAGCCTTGTCTGGCGAGAGGGGCCAAGCCTAGAGTAATCCAATGCAGCGTCACTCAACTTGCTCCTGTATCGTCATATTTATCAAAGTCCGGTAAAAATATCGTATCAAATCACATTATGGACGAGAAGCACCTACTGGGAGACCCAGAGCGGCCGCAGCCGCCGCAACCGAAGCGGCCGTCGAAGGCCCGGCGCGTCATTAAGCATGTTTTCTTTGTCATGCTTATGATTGCTGTTAGCTTCCACCTGTTCCGCAAGGCACACAAGTTCTGTCCCGGAAAGCATAGGGATGGATTGAGCATCAAATACCCTGGCGAGACCATTGAATGGACTCCCTGTGGCGAGGTCGACGGCCGTGACTTGGAGTGCAGCTCCGTCGAGGTGCCGTACGACCACTGGCACAAGGACGGCAGTGTCAGTGGCAAGACCTTTACCATTGCACTGAACCGTCTCCGTGGCAAGAATGGAACCAAAAACATGCTCGTCAACCCCGGCGGCCCTGGTGGTAGCGGCCTTGACCTTGTTAAGAAGGCAGGCAAGCAATTGCGCACCATTGTCGGAGAGGAGACTCACATTGTGGGCTTCGACCCCCGTGGTGTCGGCCAATCCCCACCCCTGGCCGAATGCTTCCCAGACGAAGAAACGCGCAAGGAACACGCCCTAGAGTTGCCTACGGATCCTTCCACGGATAGCGGCTTTGCATTTGCGTATTACAAAGGAATCGGCCAGGCTTGCGCGGACACCATGGGCGACTACGCCAAGTACATTAATACGCCGCAGACGGCGGCCGATATGAATAGCATTCTCGATGCCGTCGGGCAGAACGGAATGGTCTACTGGGGCTTTAGCTACGGAACAACCCTGGGCCAAGTGTATGCTAATCTATTCCCGGAAAGATCGGAACGGGTCATCATCGACGGCGTATCCAACCAGTTTGGCTGGTTTGACTACGTGGCGGACAACACCTCCCTCGTCGATACTATGAATGTAGTTGACGGATTCTTCACCGAATGCATGAAGGCCGGCGACGACTGCCCTCTGTCAAAGTTTGCGGATAATGCCGAAAACTTGCAGAAAAATGTCACCAGGATGATCAACAATCTGCGCGAGGACCCAGTCAGCCTGTACGTCGACGAAAAAACGTACGGAATCCTCAAGTTTGACAATCTCTGGCTCGACGCCATCTTCCCGGCAACCTACACGCCTGCAGGTTGGTACAAACTTGCCAATAATCTCGCAAGCTATCTCTCCGGCGATGTATCCGGTGTCCTGAAGGACTACGTGCTTACTCCACCTATCTGGGCCGAACGGATTATGGAATACAACATGGTAATTAGCAACAATGACCATCCCACAGGAAAGGACTATATGCCGCAGACAAGAAAGGAGATCCTGGAAACCTATGCTCCCATGTTCAACGACACAGCCTTTTCCGTTACAACTTTTTCAGATTACTTTGCCCGTGCGGTTTGGCCGATTCCCAATGACCACAAGTACAGCCCGAGCAAGGAAGTCGAGACCAGCCACCCGATGCTGATTCTCTCAACTACATACGACCCCGTCTGCCCGCTGTCATCTGCTCAGGTGGCCCAGAAGTCTTTCAAACACTCCAGGCTCGTGGAGGTCCAAGGTTATGGCCATTGCTCCATTGCCTTGCAGTCATCCTGCGCCGCGAAGCACGTGCGCGCATTCCTCAACAATGGCACGTTGCCAGAGGAGAAGCACAGCAAGTGTGCTTCCGACGGACCGTACTTTATCGTACCTGCCGATAAGACTGCCTCAGTCAGCGATGTGGCGATGTCGGAAGATGAGAAGATTTGGGCTGCACAGCGTGAATTGTCCGAGGTGCTGGAGAGCTTCCGCCTGTGAGACTACACTAACATCTATTGTGAACTTGCATATGGACAACAAGTGGTGGATTTTGAGGTAGCTCGTTACCCGCAGTTGAACACAAAATGATATTAGCATCCCGTATTTGGCATAACCGTGTGACCTCATCAATAGCGATGCTTCTCCTGCAAATTTATATTACGTACAAATTGCTCGCAGTATCACCAGATTACGTGACAAGAGTAAGCTGTGGCAATGGTCGGAGCCGAGCTACAGCAATCGCATTCAAATAGAACCGGGAAATTTCCCTTCCGCAGCCCAAAAATACGAGGACCCGAATAGCTACACGCTGAACTCGCACTGAGTAAACATTTTCGGCGCTTGGCGTCGAGGAGCGTAGGTCCCACGGTCGGCGCTGTGACATCACAGCCCTCGGTTTCCAGGACCGGCCGGCAATCGAAATACGAGAAATCGGCAGAGATCACAACAGAATATCTCTTAGCACAGCGCGCTAGTATGGGGCCAGGTCGTAAATATAGAAGCAAAGAAAAGCCTGCGCTCCTTGGAAATGCCGGGGCTATGACGAAATTAGCGGCAACCTGCCACTGTACGCAGCAGTAAATTGCCTGAACGGGAAAGGCCATCGGGGCTTGGCCCCCACTGTAGTGCGGCCCGGATCCGAACACTCTCGGTCTCATAGCCCTATGACAGATGAGTGTTATTCAGGGTCTCTGACGTAGCTGGAACATTTAGAATAGTGTTTTGGACATGTCGATGAAAGTATAAGAAGCATCGTTGATTCCTCCGAATTTCAGTCTTTTGGATCATCAACAACTTCAATTTCAATCTTCAATCTTACAAGGACCACTACTCTACCGACTACCACATTCTCAGCTTCTTCTGCCAATTGTTTTTCAACATCTAAAACAACCCGCTACTTATAAACCGCGAAAATGCTCTTCACCGTCTCCGCCCTTAGCCTCCTCGGCGTCGCTGCCGCCTCTCCCATTGCTGCCTGCAACAACCCCAACGCCAACAAACCCTCCTACCCAGCCAAGCAGACTTCCAAGGGCTTCAAGCTGGTTGCCAACGTGACCGACCCGTCCCGCGACTTCAAGGACCCCATTCACAACAAGTTCCTCACGCCCCTGCACACCGGCGCCGCCGTCAACGTCATCGGCATCGCACGCGACGGCGACAAGGCCCCCGTCTTCTACCAGACCGGCAACCAGCAGGAGCGTCTGAGTGGCGCCACACGCATTGCTGTCGACCTCGGCACACCTCCCTCGGCTTTTGGCTTCAGTCTCCAGTCGGATAATGGCAAGTCGTTTGCCTCGACTGCCCACGCCGATGCTGGGGCTGGCCAGGCCGGTGTTTCCGTGACCCATGACCCAGTGCCATTCGCCTTCCTCAACCTGGCCGAGTTTGCCATCTGCGAGGAGCCTCTCCCTGCCCTTCAGAACCAACAGTACAAGGTTCTTCACCAGTTCAACACTCTGAGCAGCGCTGAGAAGATCCCAGAGGACTGTGTCCCAATCACCGTCATTCCCCAGTGCGCTACCTTGGAGGATCTGCTTGAAGGTTCCCGCGCCAGCCACGACGACGCTTTTGAGGCTGGGTGCTACGAGGATGTTTCGTCCATCGAGTGGTCCAAGTACTCTTCTTTTAACTGGAACAGCTTCTCCGCCTAGAGAAGCTTGTGCGCCTGAGCGGGTCTTTTAGCCAGCATATCGACTAGGAGTTGAGCATTTAAGACAAATCTGGAAATGATACAGCGAATAAGATTAATATTTATGCAATATTCATAATGATAGGGAGCGTGACCTGGCCGTAATAATGCATGAACCTCTCATTTATTTCATCCTGTAACGTTTTCTCTGCGGCGCTCGTCTGTCATGTCAATTGCGTTTAGAAACAGCACCAGAAATCAACCTCGCGTGTCTCCGACCCACTATCTCGATAGATGCTGCAGCCGTTGCCGAAACTGGAAGCGCTGGCACGCGACCAGGCTCTATGCCAGCGTAATAGCAGAAATTTCGTGACCGGTGCATTTGCTGCCAATATCTACACTGTTGCATACGGTGCCGTGCCGTTGAGAGCATGCACCTGGCGTACCAAACTGGGATAATTACCTCCGAAGATGTACTGGTGTTAGTGGCCCTTGGCGGTGACTTGGTGTCCAGCGGGTATTGTGCCATGTATGCATGTCTCACACTTACCTGTTGTGCCAGTGGCAAGCTGGCACGTTTTATTCCAGTGTCGTGCGTCGTTGGTTGCACACAGACCGCAAGACTGCGAGTACGAATTGCGGTGCTTCCAGCATGTTTCAGCTGCCACGTAGAACCACGACGGGGATAAGCCTCGGGTGAAAGTGGAGGTTACAATGGGCACAACCCGGCTGAGTCTATTTCTCCAGCTTTTGTATTTCTCCGGACTCGAGTTTCCAGCTGCGAAATCGAGGCAACTTCGAATTTGCCTATATCATCACCATAGTAGTCGTAGCTGCTGCACCAAGGGCAAAAGAAAAATCCCGCCTATGAATTGACCAGAGCAAAGATGCACAAGGCTCTGTGAAGGCCTCGCGTTTCGGTCTTGACTCTCGGCGAGATGACTCGAAGCCCCCCTGCTCTACCCCACCACTTGGCGTTGTCCCCGCGCAACCTACTCGCCGCAAGGGGCGTTGGGTGGCTACACAAAGGAAATTTTTTTCCCTTTGATCCTCGATAACCTTGGATTAAACTCCAGTCACTTTATTACAAGTCCGCAGTCTGTTCAGCGGCCGACTCTGTGCAACTGGATGGAGCCAGTGCTGCCGAGTAGGTCAAGGACACATGAAGTTTTAGGCCAAGAGGTGATTGATTTCGTGTTGTTAGCCGCGGCTTCGTACTCGGATGACGACTGGCAATGACACAGGCAAAAGAAGGCTCGGTCTCCACGCTCCGGCGTGCAATGACACAACGGCTGACGACGATGAAAAGCTTGGAAATGCGTAGTGTGCCACCAGGATGGGTTGCCCACCATGCCTAATGGAGGGATGGATAGGCTCACCCACCCCATAAGAATTCACACTTTCGTACTGCACACTCCGTACCATGAGATTGCCTGCCATGTTCCCCCACCCGCATTCACGTTGTTTACCCGAAAGGCAACGGCAACGGCACCCGGTCCGGCGGTCCACTTTCGCGGCGGTGGAGCATACCAAGCTGGGTTGTTGGTCAGTCCTGCGGCCTAACGCCGCCGCCCTTTCACCGCAGAGGCGCTCGCTGCCCCATATTATTTTTTTCTAGTAGACTTGGATGCCCCGAAGGGGAACTTGTGCTGCCGCTAATCTGATGCAACGCCCTCCCAGGGTGGCATTTCGTGAATCTTCCTCTTGCATCCCAAACCCCTGCCGTTGCAGTTGCAGCAAGGTTGACTACACCGGCTGGAATCCCTCCCTCAGAAACTAGAGTTTGTGGACGGTTGCGGCGAAGACGGGGGATCGGGAGATCTTGTTTGCGATTCGGAGTTGTCCGGTTCTCACTAAGACATTTGACCTTAAACAACCACATCCAACAAAGATAACAGCCATGGCCGGCGAGACAAAGCCCGACGAAAGCCACAGTCGCGGCCCTCACGCCGCTTCTGGGGCGCCGTCATTTTCCACAGCTATTGAGGCTGAGGATGCGAGACAGTCGGACGAACTTGAGCGCGTCAACTCCGGCGTGTCGGTAGAGCGGGCGGAGGCCGACTTTGAGGATCTGCAGCGCCAATTCACGGGTGTTTCTCGAGCGAGCCGACGACAGAGCAGAGCCTCGGAAGGTAGAAGAAACAGCAAAACCGTCGACACTGAAAAAGCTATCCCAGTGTCTTCCAACTCCGACGATGCATCCGTATTCGACCTGGAGTCCTCGCTGCGCGGCCAGCTCGATGCAGCCGGCGAAGTGGGCATCAAGTCCAAGCACATTGGTGCTTACTGGAACAAGCTTACCGTCAAGGGCATCGGCGGCACTGCCAACTACGTGCAGACGTTTCCCAACGCCTTTATCAACTTCTTCGACGTCATGACGCCGGTGACCAAGCTTCTCGGCATTGGCAAGAAGCCCGTCGAGGCTACGCTGCTGCACGAGTTCCAGGGCGTCTGCAAGCCAGGCGAAATGGTCCTCGTTCTCGGCAAGCCGGGTTCTGGATGTACCACGTTCCTCAAGACCATTGCGAACCAGCGCCATGGCTACACCAGCGTCGAGGGCGAAACCATGTACGGACCGTGGACCGCAAAGGAGTTCAACAGGTACCGCGCCGAGGCCGTATACAACGCCGAAGACGACATCCACCACCCTACGTTGACGGTTGAGCAGACGCTTTCATTCGCTCTCGACACCAAGATGCCTGCCAAGCGCCCTGGCAACATGTCCAAGGCGGCTTTCAAGGAGCATGTCATCACCACGCTGCTCAAAATGTTCAACATTGAGCACACGAGAAAGACAGTCGTCGGTGACCACTTTGTGCGTGGTATCTCAGGTGGCGAGCGAAAGCGTGTCTCAATTGCCGAAATGATGATTACAAACGCCTGCATTCTATCCTGGGACAACAGCACGCGCGGCCTCGACGCCAGCACGGCCCTCGACTTTACGAAATCATTGCGCATTCTCACGAATCTGTACAAAACGACTACGTTTGTGTCGCTCTACCAGGCGTCCGAAAACATCTATAACCTCTTCGACAAGGTCATGGTCATTGACGGCGGTCGACAGGTCTTTTACGGCCCTGCCAAGGAAGCCCGTGGCTATTTCGAGAGCATCGGGTTTGCGCCGCGACCGAGACAAACCACGCCGGACTACGTCACCGGCTGCACCGACGAATTTGAGCGCCTGTATGCCGCTGGACACTCCGAGGCCAACGCGCCGCACAGCCCCGAAACGCTACTGGAGGCATTCAAGAAGTCGAGCTTCCAGAAGCGACTGGACACCGAAATGGCAGGGTACAAGTCATCTTTGGATCAGGAACAGCACAAGCATGACGAATTTCAGATGGCTGTCAAGGAAGGGAAGCGCGGCACCTCCAAGAAGTCGGTGTACCAGGTCGGCTTCCACCTACAGGTCTGGGCGTTGATGAAGCGCCAGTTCACACTCAAGCTGCAGGATCGCTTCAACCTGACGCTGGCATGGCTACGAAGTATCACCATTGCCATTGTCCTCGGAACTCTGTATCTGAACCTCGGTAAAACCTCTGCAAGCGCCTTCTCCAAGGGTGGCCTGCTTTTCATTTCGCTGTTGTTCAACGCCTTCCAGGCCTTTTCGGAACTGGCAAGTACCATGTTGGGCAGGAACATCGTGAACAAGCACAAGGCGTATGCGTTCCACAGGCCATCTGCTCTCTGGATTGGCCAGATTCTGGTCGACCAGGCCTTTGCAGCAACGGAAATCATGGTCTTCTCCATCATTGTGTACTTCATGACGGGTCTCGTCCGCGAAGCAGGGGCTTTCTTTACGTTTTACCTAATGCTTCTGTCCGGAAACATTGCCATGACTCTGTTCTTCAGAATTATTGGCTGTGTGAGCCCCGACTTTGACTACGCCATCAAATTTGCCGTCATCATCATCTCGCTCTTTGTCACCACTTCCGGCTATCTGATCCAGTACCAGTCGGAGCACGTCTGGCTGCGATGGATATACTGGGTCAACGTCCTCGGCTTGGTCTTCAGCTCGCTCATGCAAAACGAGTTTAGCCGCATCGACTTGACATGCACCGCTGACTCCCTCATTCCTTCGGGACCGTCTTACAACGACACCAATCACCAGGTCTGCACGCTACCTGGCTCCGAACCCGGCACACTCTTTATCGACGGCGACGCCTACATTGCACAAGGATTCTCTTACTACCCTGGTGACCTATGGCGCAACTGGGGTATTGTTGTAGCCCTCATCATCTTCTTCCTCATTATGAACGTGGTTCTTGGCGAAATTGTCAAATTTGGTATGGGCGGCAACTCTTTTAAGATTTATGTCCGAGAGAACAAGGAGCGCAAAGAGATGAATGCGAAGCTGCTTGAAAAGCGCGAGAACAGGCGGAAGGACAAGTCGAACGAAGCTGGATCTGAGATGAGGATAACTTCGGAGAGCATCCTCACTTGGCAGGCTCTCAACTACGATGTCCCTGTTCAGGGTGGCAATCGCCGCCTCCTGAACAACGTTTATGGTTACGTCAAGCCCGGTCTGCTGACTGCATTGATGGGAGCGTAAGTTTTAACCCTAGTCAGCAACCTCCTGCTTGTAACTAATATTCTTGGATAGTTCCGGAGCCGGTAAAACCACCCTGCTGGACGTTCTTGCTTCCCGAAAGAACATTGGTGTCATCTCCGGAGATGTCCTGGTTGATGGTATCAAGCCGGGCAAGCAATTCCAACGATCTACCTCATATGCAGAACAGCTCGATCTCCACGAGCCGACCCAGACCGTCCGCGAGGCGCTACGATTCTCCGCCGACCTCCGCCAGCCCTTCGAAACCCCTATCGCCGAGAAATATGCTTACGTCGAGGAAATCATTTCACTTCTTGAAATGGAGACCATCGCCGACTGTATTATCGGAACCCCAGAAGCCGGTCTGACTGTAGAGCAGCGCAAGCGCGTCACTATTGGCGTGGAGCTGGCAGCCAAGCCCGAGCTGCTCCTGTTCCTCGACGAGCCGACGTCCGGCCTCGACAGCCAGAGCGCGTACAACATTGTGCGCTTCCTGAAGAAGCTCGCCGCTGCCGGCCAAGCCATCCTGTGCACCATCCACCAGCCCAACGCCGCGCTTTTCGACATGTTTGACCGCCTGCTACTCCTGCAGCGCGGTGGCAGGACCGTCTACTTTGGCGATACTGGCGAGGACGCCGCCATCCTCCGTGACTACCTGACGCGACACGGAGCAGAGGCTTCCCCTACCGACAACGTGGCCGAGTTTATGCTCGAGGCCATTGGCGCCGGCAGCACTCCTCGCATCGGCGACCGCGACTGGGCGGACATTTGGGAAGATAGCCCCGAGTATGTCGCGGCGAAGAAGGAAGTGGAAGCGTTGGTCAATGAACGCAAGGGCGTGGCCAAGGATTCCCGGCCCGAGCTAGAAAAGGAATACGCCTCGCCGCTGATGCACCAGCTGAAGGTGGTCTGCCGCCGCATGAACCGCTCGTTCTGGCGTTCGCCCAACTACCTCTTCACGCGCATGTTTAACCACTTTTCTGTCGCCTTCATCACGGGTCTGACGTACCTCAATCTCGACGACTCGCGCTCCTCTCTGCAGTACAAGGTCTTTGTCATGTTCCAGGTCACTGTCCTTCCCGCCTTGATCATCACCCAGGTACAGGTCATGTTCCATCTGAAGCGCGTCATCTTCTTCCGGGAATCATCCTCCAAGATGTACTCGCCGTTTACCTTCATCTCCGCCATTACCATAGCCGAGCTGCCCTACTCTCTCCTCTGCACCGTGGTCTTCTTCCTGCCGCTGTACTTCATGCCGGGCCTGCAAGCCGCGCCGTCGCGCGCCGGTTTCCAGTTCCTCATTGTGCTGGTTACGGAGCTCTTTGCGGTGTCGCTCGGCCAGGCTCTGGCAGCACTCAGCCCCTCGCCGCGCATCTCGGCACAGTACAACCCGTTTATCATCATCGTCTTTGCGCTCTTCTGCGGTGTCACGATCCCGAAGCCGCAGATCCCCAAGTTCTGGCGCGTGTGGCTGTACGAGCTCAACCCGTTCACTCGCCTCATTAGCGGCATGGTGACGACTGCACTGCACCAAGAGCCCGTCCAATGCACATCGAGCGAGCTCAACAGGTTCAGCTCCCCGAATGATACCAACTGCGGCGACTACATGACCAACTTTTTTGCTAGCGGAGGCGCAGGCTACATTGTCAACAACATGACCCAGGACTGTGAATACTGCGCGTACAAGATTGGCGATGAATTTTACGGCCCGTTGCAGCTGGACTACGGTAATCGCTGGCGGGACTTGGGCATTTACATTGCCTTCATTGGCTCCAACCTGGCGATTCTTCTACTTGCTGTACGTACTTTGGCTCTCTTACCACTCTGCTTCTCTAATACTGACTTTGCTGTACAGAACCGCTTCTTGAACTTCAACAAAAGATAAATAAGTAGACCATATTCGTGGCTACCAAAACCCAGCATCATACATATCGCATTGGCTTTGGACTTCGCATCACCGCAACCTCACTAGATTACATGGATTAGACGGGGACGTTTGCATTTCATAAAAATGGACAAATTGGAAAACTGGAGAGGTCGGAATTTATAGAATAGTTGACTGTTTTTAATTATTACTTAAAATTTCAATTTCGTAATACTTTTCATGAGATATCATCTTTTGTTCTGATTTTGCCGGAGTGCGATCTGGGTGCTTTGATCTACCCTGCGCCACACCATGCACCACAGTCTCATCGCATCGTAACTCCTAGCTTACAAGGTGTTGGAACATACTGTGTGAGTTAATCGCGGCTATAAAAAGTAAACGTTTGCTTCTGTGAGCTAAATCCGAGGGCGGCATGGGGCAGGCAGTGCTATGCATGGCCTTTGTTCCTTGCCGCTTGCGGCTGACTAACCGGGGAAGGTGGCGCGCCCAGGCTGTGAGAGCCCCGCGCTCACCTGGACAGGTGAATGTCGGCTGATTTCGGCAAAGCTTGGGCTCCAATTCACCCAACCCTTTTCAGAGTTTCTTTTTCTTGTGGCCGCCGCCATTTTAAGCTACATCTCGCAACAGAACTTCATCTTCAATACTGCAATAGCAATAAGGCAGGTGGCAAGTGGTATTGTCGGTCAGTCGTTTGAAGCCACACAGGAAAGATAACCGTTTGCGTCTCCATTTGCGACGGCCCGCGCAAATCGCCCCGCGTTACGGATTACAGCCTCCACCAACACATTTCCCGCGAGAACAGCCCAACGACACCCATTGCCCGCCAGAATGTGCATCGTCATCTTCACAACAGCACACCCCGACTACCCGCTGATAGTCATAGACAATCGCGATGAGTTTATTCTGAGACCTACTTCGCGTCCACACTGGTGGAAACACCCCAAGTCTGGTCAGCATGTCCTCTCATCGCGAGACTTGCAACGGCATGAGCAAGGGACGTGGCTGGGCATCACGAAAACCGGGGAATTTGCCGTCCTCACAAACTACCGTGAAACCAGCAACCACGATGCCGCTCATCCCGTCAGCGGTGTCAAGAGCAGAGGTGGCATGGTCACTGCGTGGCTGAGTGGCCTAGCGGAGGAGGGGGTCCCGCAGGGAGTACAACACCTCGTCAAAGACAATGGTGTCAAGGGTGTTGGAGGCTTTTCCATGGTCTGTGGAAAGCTTAAAAGGGATCCGCATGATATTGCCATAGTCAGCAACCGATGTGGCCATGTTGACGATGTCCCTCTTGTCGGCAAGGAGCGAGGCAAGACGTGGGCTCTGAGCAATACCGCATTTGATGATCCAATTGAATGGCCCAAAGTCCAAAACGGGAAAAAGCTCGTTGACAGCGTTGTAAGAGAAGCTGCTGCCAATGGTACAAGCCAACAGGAATTGGTAGCGTCCTTGCTGTCAGTGCTCGACAACGACACCCTGCCAAAGCTTGACGCCGGGGCGACCATGCAGGAATATATTATGCAGCTGCGGAATAGTATATTTGTGCCACCCGTGGGAGACGATAATCACAAACTGGAAATGGAAGAGGCTCGAGCAAAGGGACGTGTCGCTTGGAACAAGGCACCGACCAATTTGCGGACCGTCGGAGACTCGATACCCGGACACCATACACCCGACCCTACGGTGGGATTTGAAACTGGCATGTACGGAACACAGAGGCAAACGGTCATGTTGGTAGACAACGACGGCAACGTCACGTATACTGAGCGGGCGCTGTGGGATGCGAACGGCAACGAGATACCTCGAGGACAGGGCGACGTGACGGTTCAGTTCAAGATCGACGGCTGGGACGAGGGCTATGCCGAAAAGATTTAGACTTAGACTTGGGACTTTGTGGTAATATAAACTCGAACTGCCGCGCCTAGAGGGCTATATAATTATCTATGATATGAACTCACGTGAAGACCGTTCGCTCTATCAGTGACTCGCCTATGACATGAGAGGTGATCTGTTCTTTGCCCACTGCAGCCAGCAACTTCTTGGTACCTAATTCTGAAGATACAACAGGACGAAAGAGAATCTACGTGATGCGGTAGCCGCTCGCCATAGCTAGGTAGCTGACAGCTGGCAGTTCATGCTACTTACACGAGTTGCCAGCTGGCAAGGCCAACACGCGTGACTGCTCGGCGAATAACAATTTGCGAAAGGGACCGGCCCAATCGCATCATTTGCACTTTATGACTCCATGTAACGATGTGCCCCACCAAATAAGCGAGAGCCGTGCATGGTGCAGACGTTTAGCCATCGACGCGCCCCCTTTGCCGCGTGTCTTCGTGATGTTCTTCGTGATGTCACGGAACAGCTTCGCCTCCTCAAGGCTGCCTCTTTTTTTTTGTGCCTTTTCTGGGTTGCTCTAATAGCAAAAACTCTTGATTTTGGATTGTTTTGAGTACACCGCAAGTCAATATTCCGCACACCACGTCAAGTTACTGGGTCTTTGATTCCAAGTTCTCTAGGGCTCCGCCACTTTTCCCGCATGATCCAGTACCTTTTCCATTAGCCAGTGACGATACCAGCTTCTGGATCAACGTTCCATCTTCTCGAATTCACCTACGCTTTTGGATCTCTCGAGATAGGATGCACTTTTTGGACTTCTAGCTCGCTGGACGAGGTCATGCAATTCACGAATCACGTCTACGAGAGGCTTCCCGCATATTAAGCGCTACCAAGCCAATGCCATGGGCAGAGGCAGCATCAGCATGCCTTCAAAGCTGATTGTCCACCGTACAGACATTTCTATTGACAAGGCACCACACCGATTCGCCATATCCGGGCCTATTGGTCCTGTCAAGAACTCCAGAGGCGCCGACTTTGCCCGCAGTGACACCCTCATAGTGGTTGGTGGCATTAATGACTGCGTGACGAAGACCACGGCTGAAAAGCCCCAGGTCATCGCGCAAGACTCGTCAAAGAAAGCCAACGCGCGTCTACCAACTAGCCTATCTCTGCAATACTTTCCTACAAAGCCCTCAACCAAGGATGCTGCCAGGTCCGATATACAACCATCGCCCGGCAGCCGTGTTGCACCGAAGAGGTTAAAAAAGACGTTGTTTAACTCTTTCCTACCAAAGCCACTTTTTGTCTCCAGGTCTCCTCTAACCTTAAAATACAATGCTAAAGAGGCAAAGCAAAACGAAAATCTTGCGGCAGACAAACCTAACCGCGAAGCCTCTTGCGAGACGAAACTTAGCTCCAAGGTGCCAAGGTCCCGAACTATGCATGCTCTCCAAGAACTCAAGAACTCGGTTTCTCGACCTTCGAATCTCTCTTCAACATTTTCTACTTTTCTGATTGAAAAGCCAGACACACCCCCGAAAGAGAACGACGGCATTGACATGGCAGTGCCCAATAGACGGGAATACATAATGCAGAAGACACGGACGCTTCCAGACTGGTCTCCAAGGCAGCCTATTCCGCAACTACAACCGGGACAGGTCGACACTGCGCAGCCTTCCGCCTACTGGACTGGTAGATTTGTTGCGTTGCATGACAGATTCTCTACCGAACACATGAACTACGTGATGCCCAATGTCAGCACGCCACCAAGCACACCATGCTCGAGCGGCTATTTGAGACGGGCAAGCCAGGCCAGCGCGCAAAGCGACGTAAACTCCTACACAGAACCACCAAACCATCTTCAGAATGACATGGACCTATGTCGCCGTGTCTTTGCTCATCTAGCATCTTATTGCGTTACAGGCGAAGCGCTACAATCACTGAGACGGTGGCAAGAAGACTACGCTCGTCGTCGCAACAGACCTCAGTTGCTCCCGGAAGGCTGCCATGTTCAGAGCCGAGGCATCGTCTCACGACTATTTGGATCGAGTGGCCGACACCCTGACAGGCTGGGGCAGGCATTTTTGGAGGAAGCCTACTATAGCAACGCCTCGAATGCTTTTGGCTTTACAAACCATGAGACAGAAGCGAGATATTTAAATTTTCGATAATTGGGAACGAGACAAATCTGCGTTCGTTACTTCTTCTCTTTGTCATTGGAAACGGAATTTTGCCTACAATTACGACGCGGCAGCTTCAAACCTGATGCGTTATACCTGGCGCTTGGGGCATATGCATTGGCTGTTAGCTTGTTTGCCGGAAGCACAGCAGTAATACGGGAGTCGGAGATTAACTGGCGCTCACGGGATGTGCTTTGATTTTGGAACTGGTTTATACCCCTATTTCCTTTCTTTTCTGCCTTTGCATTGCTGGATGAAGCTGACTATGGCTCGACTTTATGGATTGGTGGAACGTTACAAAGTGGAAAGCCAGAATCCGTAGTGGACATTGGTGGTGGAATGTATGGATAATTCATATTTGCTTGTTTGTTTTATATGTTGATGATTAGAGCCCGGCTTGCAAATGAGCTAATAATGAAAAATAATGCTTGAAGATTCAAGTCTTTTGTACTTTTTACCGCGTGACGGCCCTGATGCAGCATGTACCTGTGCCCAATCTGATGGCTTTCGTCTCTGCTGAAATAAGACGACCACCTCCCAAAACGCCAATAACAATCCAGTTTCTCCAATGCCCATGCTGAAATGCAAGTCTTTTGTCCTTCCTTCTTTATTCATCGCCAGCCTCGTACAATCCTTTATTCCGCCTTTTTCCTCGTCTTGAGATAGTCACGAATCTGCTCAAACTTGCTGGCAAAGAACATGCCAGTCTTGTCGTTGCTCCAAACCAGGACGCCAATCTCCTCTGCAAACTTGGCCGTCTCTAGGAACTCACGGCGGTCGTCAAAGTCGCGAAACAAGAACCCTCCAGTCGTCTTCATGCGCTCATTCTCCAGCTGCCACAGGCGGATCTGGTCGACGACGGTGGGCGGGAGAATGGGCTTGTTGGTGAGGGCGGCGGTGCGGTGCATCTGCTCGTGGGCGTGGGCGGCGAGGTACGAGATGATTTGATCGGCGGTGATGCCAAAGTTGATGGCCTGCCGGATCGAGGTGCGGGTCAGCCGGCCGGCGACCATGTCCGGAAAGCGCATGTTGAGCTTGGTGAAGAGGGCGAGGACGGCGATTTGCAGCGTCGACTGCGTGTACGCGTAGATGCGGTAGTTTGTCTCGACGACGACGCTGCCGGCCTGCTGCTCGGAGCCGGAGCCCAGCAGGCCAGAGGAGGAAGATGGCTGCGCAGATGTTGACGGCGCGAGGGCGGCCGACGTCGCGGCCGAGACGCTGTCGCTGATGCTGCGCAGGCTGTTGCTGCCGCCGCTGGTGAGGGTGGTGGCGAGCCGCGTGGGGAAGAACATGGAGCGCTTCTGCGGCGGGATGTAGACGAGGCCAAAGTCGGCGAGGGTGGGCAGCATGTCGCGCCGCTTCTCCGTCAGGGCGTTTGTGTCGTAGGCGCGGCCGAGCTCGAGGCTGGCGAGCAGGAAGAGGAACGAGAGCATGTCGACGGCCTCGGACGCCGCGCTCTTGGCCGAGTCCATCGCCTCGAGCCACAGGAGCAGCAGCGTCCATACCTGCGCGTTGGCCTCTTGCAGCAGGAACGTGAACCCGGTCTGCGTGATGCCTATGCTGCCGCTCGGGTGGCGGTCGACGAGGCGGCCAGCGATGAGAATGTCCTTGACGCTCTTGCTGGGGCCTGCCGCCTCGCCGCCGTTAGCACCGCCGCCGCTCTTGAACCCGACGCTCGACACGACAAAGTGCAGAATCTCGTCCCACTTGCGGCGCGCGTACCGGTCGAGAAAGGGGCCGTCAACCTCGGGCGGCACCAGCAGCGTTGATGGTACGCCAAACGAGTTGTGCGAGCCGCCGCCGGTGAGCGCTAAACGTAGCGAGGCGCGAAAGTTGGTCGTCAGCTGGACTTCTTGCGGCTTTTCTTTTGAAGGTGCGGATATTTGGACAATGTGTAGCGTTCGTAGCGTCGAGAGGACCTGGTCCTTTTGCCTAGATTTTCGAACCATGGCCCGTTAGCAAACCAGCTCACGCTTGCGCAAAACCGTCATCTGGACGAACCTCTTTGCTTCTGGCTTCACCCAGCTATCCAGATCCGCCAGGGTCATGGGAACCGGCATATACAGCATGCGCATCACCAGCGTCTTGGCTATTTCCACACTGTCAGCAACACCATCCTAGGTCTTGCAACGCTCAAAGGGCAGAGTTTCACAACTGCGGACATACCCAGGTGCGGCAGCATGCGCCGAAAAATGGCAAACGCCGTCGACGGCTGCAGGTAGAGCTTCCTAAAGGTCGTCCCAGGCAGCTTCTCCAGGTACTCTGCCAGCTGCAGCGACGGCGCGGGCGCGGCAGCCATGCTGGGCGCGTGGGAAAGCTCGAGAAGCTTTGCGCGAGCGTCCTTCTCAACCTTCGGGGAGCTAAATCATGACAGGGCGGGATACCGATCGACCCGTTTCGGTAGCTAGCGGCGTACAGTTCGTCGAGTGCCGTGGCCGCACACGGTGAATGCGTGGGTGTTTGTAGTCAAGTCGTAAATGCGAAGATACGAAAGTTCACGGTCCCCAGGCAGCGATAAAGTAGCGAGTAAAGTAGGGCGGATGATAATCGGCTAATTGCGTCAAGACGCCGATTGCTTTTGGCGGGCGTCCGTGGTTTGGTGGGGCGGGCGCGCAGCTAGCTCCGGGGTATTGGGCCTGGGACGTCCAAGCAACTCTGCAACGGCAACTCTTCCAAGATACACAGCTGCGTTGAGGGTTTAACAATGGCGAAAGCACTGTCGCCTACTCATTTTACCAGGGCCGTGAGTGAATCTACATTTCTTGAAATCGTCATTTTGCTTACTTGTAGTCAGGTCCTGCGGTCCTTTATGGCCGAGTCTGGACTGGAGCCGAGGTGAGCCGCGTCTCGTCCCGCAGATACTACGCAGCGATGACGCCAATTGAGGCCGTTTCTTCGGACTTTACGACGTACTGACTTGGAAATCAACTTATAGATTGCTAGGTGCAAGCAGGGTAAGTACAACGCAACCCTATCTCATCTCAACGTATAGCTAACCATATCGTAGTTTCGTATAACCAGTGCTTCCAACGGTAAAGTCAGCTTTGACATGGACATTCACAAAGACCACACGGTGCGTTTTCAGTGTCCCGCATTGATACCGTATAAAAAGCTAACGAACCAACAGAACCGCCTGCAAACAATCCACGGAGGCACGCTCGCCAGCCTCGTCGACCTCGGCGGCTCACTCGCCGTCGCGTCCACCGGCCGCTGGGCAACCGGCGTATCAACGGACTTGAACAGTACGCGCACCGTACCATGACCACCATACTTACTTGGAGCCTGCTGCTAACTTTTCTCACCAGTTACGTATCTCAGCCCGGGCGGCAGAGTAGGCGATCTCCTCAAGGGAACAGCAACATGCGACAAAAGTAGGCATTCCTTTCCAATCTTTTTTTTTTTTTTTTTTTTTTCCAGTTTTAATGGTACATACTGACATGGTTCATTAGTTGGCAAGACTCTTGCGTTTACGTCGATTGAATTCTTTAATAGCCGGGGCCAATTGGCTGCTCGTGGAAGCCACACAAAGTACGTCATTGTGTACACACCTATTCACCGCGGTGAGTTACTGCTAACTACTGGTAGATATGTGACGGGCACGGAGAACAAAGATGGCCCTTTCGTGGCACCGCCAGAGTTTGCGGATGTTGTAGATTAAAGGTCACTTTATAGATTTTAGAGAGCAATAGAAAATGTTTTGATAGGGTCATTGCGACTTGCGTGTAGATCGCGTTGGTGTATATGTGAAATAAACAAGTAACAATTGCGGCCGACAATGACCTTTATTTATATACCAAAGAATATCCAAAACGCCGCACATGTCCCAGTTCGCTAGCCATCCATGACAAAGTGTGTAATCCAAATAGCAACAACTCCTAAATATACATCATATGCCGCAAATATACAAATTATGTGCCGGATATACATTATTTCTTCTCATCACATGGTATCGTTTCACTCCTCGGCATTATACCGTCTGCCTGGTGGTAAAGACCCATGGCTTCGTCGTGCGATGGAGGCTCTGCCGACATCTCTGCCGCTTGCATACCAGCAATGTACTGTGATGGCTGCGAGCCGGAAGAAGGTTCCACCACAGTCGGGATATGTTGTCCCAGACCTGGCAGAGGCTGTTCAAGCTCGGGTAGTGTCGATGAGTCACTAGGAAGAGCTGTACTGGGGAGTTCGCTTTGGCTCTGACCAGCGTCAGGCTGGGCGTGGCCCAGGGGCTGCGCCTCCGCCTGCGTCTGCGCTAGAGTCGGGTGAAGATGAGAAGTGGCCGCGCTTTGCTCCTGCGACATCTCGGATACAGAGGGCTCTGTTGCCGTCGGTACTGGTTGTCGTCGTATTGCTGCTGGGGTGTATTCTGGTGGCGCATCCGAAAGGCCGTCCCAAGGAAAGGGGTTGTGTGAAGCCTCGGTGACGGAGATTTCAGTAGGAGCGTTCTCCGTCATCGGGGTGCTTGTTGGCAAGGAAGTTGGTTCCGTATCGGCTGCGGTCGCGACGGCTGTTTGGCTCTCAATCTCCTGCATCAGCGGCGGCTGCTGCACGGATCGAAGACTATGCGTCTTGTGAACACCGAGGGCATATATGAGGGTAAGGAGGATGAAGATGGGCCACGTGACAAATATGACCTGGAGGATTTCGTTGAAGGTCGAGAGGACATCGATGGGCGCTGAATAAAATGGGGAGATAGTAAGGTTAAAGAGGATGAGATATATGTAGAAAGCGGAGCGAAGAAGCCACATAAACATGCAGGCGACGAAGTAGGTTGTTGGCTGCACGAGTAATAAATGTCAGTTTCAACATGCGCGATTGATTACCACGTGCCGCGACGTGCAGTGGAATGGCAGCGGGAAATACACACCTTGCGCAGAGATGCATTGTAACGACATCTCCTCTTCATGACAATGGCGTAGATGGTCATGATTAGGGAAGTAAGGGCCAGGGTGCATTGCACTCCGAGGTCGACAAACGGAGGCACTTGCCAAGTAGCGTAGCTAATTTGCCACTCAATGTCGCTGTTGGACGCACTGATGGCACTGCTAACATTGATGTACAAGACCATGCTAAAGCTGAAGAGCGCACAGATGGTCAAGATGATCGCCGTTGCGTAGGCGGTACGGCGAGGCCACTTCTTGACCTTGTGCGTGCCGCCGATGTGGGCAACATCGATGCAGCGCTTAAAGGTGACCATGGTGAGGAAGATGATGATTTCGGCAAACGTGTTGAGGAAGCGTGAGACGGTGTCGGCGATGGTGGTGATGCGGGCGATGAAACCGACATCATAGTCGTTATACTGGTCGTCGTATCCCGAAATTTCATAGTATCGGGCGGTAATTGTGGCGAGAGCAATCTGGCAGAAGCTCGATACCACGGCACTGTGGACGGTAGCTGAAGGTTAGCGTTTGATTCTGAAAATGGATCGTGTCTACAGGTGCGATTCCGTCCGAATTTTGTAAGCGGAGGATCGGTCGCTTACATGAGGAAGATGAGCCATGCCGCCTTTGCCCAGGAAAATACCTTCCTGGCCGGGTCGCGTTGGATGCGAAGGCGAATGACGGCCAAGATGGAGAGGGTGAAACTGGCGACCAATGTGATGAAGAGCACGCCGACTGAGATGAAGTGAAAGACTTCGTAGCCGTCGACGCTCATCTTGGCGGCCTACGCGTGCGAAGACACGGAAGGTGAGGCGAGGTTGGACGTGGTAGATGGATAGGAAAATGGCCGTAGGGCGGATGGTGCTCGGTTGAGCAGCGTGGTGGTTGATGAGGCGCTTAGCGGGGAATGACGACGTTGACCATTATCGAGCCGCCATTCGGCCCCCGTGTGAAAGAAGCGTCGGTCGGCGAGGAAAGCAGCGGCGCGAAGGTCAACCAACGGTCGGATCGTACGTCAATCGGCCAGGGAGATGTTGCGAGACGTTAAAAAACGCGAGCGGTAGCACAAGGCGTGAATTTGGCGGGCGTCGGAGGCGTTTGCAACGGTTGCGAGGCTGCGACACTTGGGCGCAATCGAGTCGCTGTCGTCGGGTACAAATGCGACAAAAAAAACCCCTCGGGAGGAGAGCGATGCAGACTCAGAGAGCGTTTGGTCGAGACAATCAGCGCATCAAGGCGATGGCCCGGTCGATCGATGGCGTTTGTTTTCGGGCGGGTTGATGAGGGAAAGGCGCAGTTGAGGTCTGCACCAAGTACGACTACGAGTAAGGCACAGTCCGAAAAAGTCAAAGTCACTGCGGACTTGGGCGCTGCCCACGACGGGCTGCTGCCCGCTCCAACTTCTTTTTGGCGGGCAGTCCTTTCGATGACCTGACTGGGTCTAATCCCCTGCGTCGGCGCATCCTTTGGGGTGTGTGGGGAGGCGTTGATTGGGCTGCGCCTCGGCTGGGCGGCCCTGTGGTGGAGAGGCGACGCATCATCACGACAGGGGCCTCACAGGGGCAAACAGTGATGTACCGTGCCCACGAGTGAAGCTAAGTACGCCACAGCTCGTGTTCCTTTTTTGTTTAGTTTACATTTTGTCGCGTCTTCTGGTCCCATCGCGATTGAACTCGGCGCAATGTAGTGGTAGGATTCGGAACCATTTCCATAGCGATATGACGCTGCCTTGGCAGGGTTGCGGTACTTGGGGCTCAACTGCGTGCCGCCAAGCCGCTTCTTCCACGCGAGTGTATGCCATGGTAAATAGTTGATTGTCGACGGCACTTGAATACTGACTGGAGAGGTCGAGTCAGAAACTCCCGTGGCCCACTGCTCAGTGCTGCTGGCAACCCTGGTTTTCTGTACTGTACTCGTCCTCGTACATTAACTTTGTGAATAATACTGGGCCATTCTTCAGCCATCGAGCCTTATGAGTACCAGTCCATTGATCAATCCATGTTCAGACGAGGATACGAGTACGAGATGCTCTATGCGCATAACGATAATTCATATACATCACTTGGCTAGCAGTTCACCTCCGCAGTCACCCATAATCTTCCTTTCTTTTCCCCTGACCTCATCGCCGCCCGTAGCCTCGTCTCTTCTCCCGACCGACCCCAAGGTCGCAGCCGCACGGACGCCGTCACCTCAGCCTTCTTTGGCTCCAGGTCGGCCCACACCCGTCGTCAGCCACGAGCGCCCGGCTCTGCATTGTATCCACCTCTTTATTACTCCATATATGCTCGTAGAGATTTGTTACAACAGGAACCAGTTCTGCATGGGGCGAGCTAGTCCGGAAGGATTGTCCCGAGACCGGCCGGCAAGTATTTATTACCATAAAGTATTTACAGTGTGCGTTTTGGTGGTTAAGCTTATTATAATTGTTTGCTATGCTGCCATGTTCTGTCTATATAAATGCGTCTACGGTCGAAAAAAGAAAACAAACGTGCCTGTCCTTTTTGTATTGTCATGTACATCATCACTTTTTCAACTCCTCTCCTCACACACGCCTTCCGTCACGTAACCAGGTACATGTTGGGAGGATATTGCGGCTGGGGTTCCTGTCGTGGTTGCGGTGCTGGTTGCGGTAGCGTCTGGTACCGCGAATAATATTGCTGCTGCTGGAAAGCCTGGTGAGCTTGCTGCGCTTGATGAACCTGCTGCATCTGTTGCGCCTGCGGCTGCTGATATGGTGGCTGCCCCGTCATTTCCACATGCTCCGTCGCGCCCTGGCCCTGCCCATAGCCGTACTGCTGCACGTGGTGTTGCTGTCCATGCGAGTAATACTGCCCGCCCGTCGGCCACGTCCACGGGTTCCCGTTGGCATCATAATATCCAGTTTGCGACTGATCTTCGCCGGAGCCGCCGCCGCAGTAGGCGCCGTAGCCCCACGCCGTCTGGACCATCTTGTCCTTGTCCGGCCGCGTCGTAAACGGCTGATCCGTCGACCACACGCCGCCAATCTTCTTGTTGCTGAGGCTTAGCAGCGTGCAGAGAATGGCAAACCACGTCCATATGTTGAAGATGATGTCGAGCACCTCGAGGTACGGCGCGTAGACGTCGTCGGTTTTGGTGTTTTGAAAGTTGACGGTTTTGATGTAGGTGATGATGTCGAATGTCGTTTGTGTCACCAACAGTGCAGAGCTGATGACGGCATATGTCGATGCCTAGAAAGACGCGATGTTAGCAAGAGAATCCTCCCACAACAGACTTGATGATAAACAAGTCACCCACCTTTTTAGTGTGCGGAGCGTCGCTGGCCAGCAACCTACTCCACGTCGCCAGGCCAAACAAGGCCACGGCAATGACCTCCCACACGACGCAGTAGCTAAAGTTGATGCGTTTCACCAGCAGCCACCTCTCAATCAGCACGTTGGCCAGTCGGTAATAGTCAATGTCGTTGCCGCTGTACTGCTGGGCGTACACGGCACATCGCAGCCCAAAGCTGATGGCGGAGATGAGAATGAGGCAGACGCTCAGGGCAAGTGCGCTACGTCGGAGGTATTTGCCGGCGCTGATGGGGTTTCCGCCTCGCGATATTGATATGCCATTGTCGAGAGTAACGAGGAGCATCAGAATGCATATTTGAATAATGTTGCGCAGGAGCCAGTATATCGAAATGATAAAGGCTCGTGCCAAGGTGACGTTTTGCTGCACGTCTTTGGGTATCTCGGTCCCTCTCGCTATCAAGCCGCTGCTGATGACGGATATGGCGTAGGCGATAAAGAGGAGGACTAGATATCTGTGTTTTTACACCGTTAGCAGAGTAGGAGAGAGTGGCTATGAGCCACAACTCACAATGAATATAGGGCAAACGCAGAGTTGAGCCACGGCAGCCAAAGCCTGGCCGGGTCACTCCGCCGGCGGAGGAAGCACAGAAGCCATATCGACAGCAGCAGCGACACCACAAAGGTGACAAAGTACAACGCGACACAGACAATATTGTACTTGTCAACCTCACTGAGATCAGCCATGCTGAGCGGATTAAACGCAACGCTGCGCTGAGTAACTGATCAGCGTGGCAGAGGCGGCGCTGTGCAATAAATGCCGGCTCACTGGGTGCCCCCCGCAGAACCGACAATGAAGAACTTCAAGGGAGGCCCTAAACGCTCTTTATGCATAGATGCTGCCCATCAGCGATTGACATCCCATGCACAAAATGCCGTCTGGGACTAGTACGGGGTTTGCACTGAATCAACTCCGCATATTTTCCCCAAGTACACGGGCGTGCCTTGAGAGAAACAAAAGATGTTCATGTACTCGTACCGGATTTGCTTTGTAGAGAAAAAAAAGAGGGCCAACGTTTTTGGGCAGGGGAGAGAGAGAGGAGAGGAGAGGAGAGGAGAGAGCGCGTAAATAGAAGGCGGTTTGCTTTGTTGCAGTGTTCGCTCGGCCTTCATTCTTGGCAGAAGCGCCGCTTCTTGCATACCAGAGCAGGGCACAGGGCCGCCCTGGCGAGCCAACCGTTGGTTCGGTATGGAGCTTTTTGGCAAGGGAGATGTCCCCGCCCTCTGGTGCCGGGGCCGATTTTGGCGCCCGCGGCGTGTCACCACGGCACGGGCACAACCACCACTCACGTCACCGAGAGACTGCCGCGATGAAGAAAATACAAGGTACGTACTCGAACTAGCTGTAGCAGTGCACAGCCTCGAAGTCAATGTTTTAACCCCTTGAGACCCATTTCCATCGCCAGGCATCCAGTGCCATTGACGGGTTACACGCCGCCAATGCCGACTTACACGGCTTCTCATACTGCCAATGAGGCACAATGATATCCCCAGCACAGCAGACGAACAAACTTCCACAACACCGCTCGTTCTTTGTACTGTCCGCGGATCCTTCAAGCTCAGAAATGCAGCTGCCTCGCCACAAGCAATGACGCCTGGTTCATCCTGGCTGCATTTGGTAAAGACCGCCGTCAAGGGCGGCGGGGATGTCTCACTCCTTCGAGACAACGGAGGCGGCGAGACAAGACGCAACCCTACGACGGCAGAAAAGGCTGTCCACACCACTCTACGCGCCTACGTACCATATTATGTACACATGTGCTCATAATGGGAGGCACACTCACTATAAAGACCATGTACACTGTAGGGCTGGTATGGTATGCCACGATGCTATAAAGGGAACTGATGGTTCCGGATGCGGATGCGGAGGCGGGGTTTTCTTTTTCTCCTTCGTTCCTTTGTTTCTTTTTCTTGTTTAGAGTTTGGTCTCTGCTGCCTAGGTCTCGGTGATTCGTAAAGGTTGTATGGACGTAGGCGGGTGTCACAGGTGGCATGCAATGATACCTGCTATACCATATGCGGTCCGTGTAAATGGCAAGTATGTGTAGTTTGTAGGAACACAGGTCTATTCGTGAAATTGTGTGTGTGAAACCTGGGGAAAATGGTCATCTATCTCGCCATTTTGCTGCTGTCACGTCATGAAGTTTCGTATCACCTTCAGCATGTTGGTTGGCGAAGGAGAAACTGCTACCAACCACGCACAGTGCAGCTATTGCCTCATAGTAGCATGACACTGTAACGCCTTGGATATCTAGAATATTAAAAATAACATAATTACATGAAATAAAGATAACCAAGAAGTATTTTATCTTGTCAGCCCATCAAGTCGCCTATTCAGGCGCCTTGCACAAGTTACTGGGACAAAGCAAGACTCCCGTTTTATGACACCGCCCTCACAAGAGACCGAATCATCTTAGTACTATATTCAGACACACACTATTTACATAAAATGCATGTTGATGAAGAAATGCCCCAATGCTCTTCCCATTTGCCCTGCTCACTGCTTCTTCTTCGTCCTCAACCTCTCCGACTCATCCGTGCCATGGAACCAATCCAAGAACCCAATTCCGCCAAAGTACACATCAAACCGCTCATGATGGCGATCATGCTTCCTCGCAGCACCGTGGAAAAAGTCATAGCCGCTGTGCACCGTCGCCGTCTCAACAAGCTGATACGCCAAAAACACCCACAGCGTAACCACGTGCGAGCGCAGCAGCATCGGCGGCAGCACAATCGGCAGCGTGTTGGCAATGACGTGCTCAAGCGGGTGCGCATACTGCGACGAAAAGGCCACGGGCGCCGTAAACTTGTGGTGCGTCTTGTGGATGCGCCGGTACAGCGGCCGCCAGTGGAACAGGCGGTGCGAGTAGTAGAAGAGCGCCTCCCGGGCGAGGGCGCTGACGATGAAGTCGCGTGCCATCTCTGCGGCCGACGGCAGGGTGCTCGTCACGCGAAACGACGGCGGTTGTCCCGTCGCGTACGCAGCGTACCCGAGGCCGGCCTGGATGGCGGTGATGATGGCCTGGTTGCGGATGCAGACGGCGACGGCGTGACGGATCTCGCTGGCCGTCGGCTGCTTCGGCGCCGGCTGGATCTTGTGCGCTTCCGAAAAGGACGGCGCTAGCGCATCGAGGGAGACGTAGACGAAGCATGGAATCCACCAGAAGATGGCCTGCACCACGAAGCTGCCGACTAGGTCAATGACAAAGGGGTTGTACGAGGTGGCGATGTGCGCCCAGAGAGCCTCCATGGCGGGCGTATCTGCGTGGCGTGTTGCGCCGGTTTGGCAAAGAGAAGAAGTAGACAAAGTCCAATGATAAGGAATGACTCTTGCGAACCTGGAGAAGCTGCCAGTGTTATCGGACAATGGCAAAGATGGCAATGCCTTACCCTTTAAACAGTTGAAGTCTGACCGCGCCTGCCCTTGTCGTCACAGGACAGCCACCAGCAAGACAAATAGGAATGGCCTGCCTCGGCAGGTTCAAGCAGTGAGTAAAAGTCCTGTAGTGGGTCAAAACGGCGCAGGTAAGCTGCTAATTTGATGCTCTGATTGCCTGATGGCGGCCGCCACAGTGGATATGGCCGGTTGTAGGTGTAATATACGAGGTAGAACGCTCAAACTGGTAACTCGTGGCTTGAAACTGACAACTAACATGAGCAGCCTACCATGCCATTCGTTATAGGTACTATAATACCCTTTACAGCACGCATTTTACCTATTGCAGCGCATATTACTCCGTACAGCATACCCACCTACCACAACACCTACTGCAGCGCCCACCACAGCGCCCACCACAGCGCCCGCCACAGCGCCCACCACAGTGTCCTTATAGTAGGTACTGTAGTAGATGTTATAGTAGGTATTGCAGTATGTGTTGTAGTAGGCGTTATAGTAGGTGTTATAGTAGGTTGTTGTTGTTGTCATGCTGGCATAAATATCGAAAAGTCACTTAAATCTGGTGGCGTTGTGCTCTAGTGTATTAAACTTAACGCGTGTGGTTTTTCTGGAAAGCACTGTGGCATATTAGGTTGCTCGACTACCATCACAAGCCAAAGACGGGAAAATGGTTTTCCAGTTGCTGCTGCTCAAATGTCACAAAGCAAGCCGATGGTCTTATTCAGGAGCGCGGCTGTTGCTCACTAAAGCCGCCACCTCCGAAACCCCCGCAGAAGCACTTGCCGTCACGATCAACAACACCAGACCCGCAGCACCGAAGACCATTAGGTGCTTCGCCGCAACCAGCACATGGCGGCTCAGTACATATGCCATTGGCGCATGAGAGGGGCACAGAGTTCTTGCTCATATCAGAGCAGCCTAACAGGCAATCACACGCTTCGCCGACTCCTTTTCTGATCTGTCGACAGAACCCTTCGAAGCACTTACCTATTCCCGGTACCATATTCTTAACACCAGGAAATTCGGCTTGACATTTCTTCCGGGATGGCCTGCCGCAGTCCTTGTCGCTAGTGCATTTCGCCAATTTCGTATAGGTTAACCACAAGAAGTCATACCAATAAATATGGCGGGAGTGGGCACGACTGCCTGTAGATGGAGCCATAGCGGGTTGAATATGGCGTCGTAAACATCGCCTAACTGCCTTGGTGTGATATAGTTAACAAATGGGATTAATTTAAGATCATATGCAAGGAACATGGTACGTGTACCTTGAGCTGACGCTGATCATCAATCGCCTATGCAGGGACGTAGTGTGCGAGCAGTTTGACCCGCGCTGCAATATGCCCCCCCCCCCCCCGGAAAAATACTGAAAAACATGCAAGGCGAATGCTTAATTCATCATGTAGTCGTCTCACTTGGCAACGCCTGCAATAAAGCGCCTCACTACCAAGACACAAGTCCAGCACACCACCAAGCCCGCCCGAGATATCACGGCTTCCAACCGCCCGCCATCCACTGTTGCAATATCCGATACGCACCCTCCGGCGCATCGCCAGGCACCATATGCCCAGCCTTGTCCACCGCCACAAAAGCAAGCCTCCCATCGTGCGTAGCCTTCCACTCGCCCGTAGCCGCGACGTCCTCGTCCGCGAGGTCCCGCCACTGGGCGGCGCGGAACTCGGCCATGCGACTCCAGATGACGCGGTCCCACTGCACCTTGTTCGCCGTCGTGTGGATGCCCGGGTCCTCATTGCCGTTTAGCACGAGAATGCTGACGTCGCCGATGAATGTGCCGTCGTCGACGAGCTTGGGCGTCTTGTGCGCGTCGAGAATGGCGCTGGCCTGTGGCGCCGTCGACTTCATGGCTGACGTGTTGACGTAGGCTGAGTTGAGGAGCCAATTGATCTGGTCAAAAACAAAGGACTCGGGAAACTTGAGGGCTTCCTTGACGTGCTTCTGGTTGAGATATTCCGTCATGTTTCCCTTTTCGATGTTGGAGCACAGCGGAAAGTCAAGACAGGGCCGATGCACTGTTGGCGTCATGGTTAGCTTGTGTCGGCCCATTGAATAAGCGCTGCAACTCACAGTGATATGGGTTCCGCTCTCCAGCTTCGACTCTGCGGTTGTACGGGCGCGCGACATGCTGGTCAGAATACTCCATCACCATACCGCAAGCTGTATTTTCATTCGTCTGCTCGCATATGCGACCGAGCTCTTCAGCTTTGGGCGTAGCCTGCATGATCCCTTCGCACTCTTCCTCCGTCAAGATGCCTTTGCTACGATAATTGTTGCACATCATGTCCCACTGGCCCGTCACGACGCCGGAAAAGTCAATCACGGCATTGACAAGAATCAACGACGCAATGTTGCCCCAAAAGGCCGACTTGGAATCGTGGCGGCGCGATTCGAGGATGTGATGAAGATAGATGGGTCCGTAGTGGCCGCCGTACGACTCAGCGGCAATGTGGATGGGCAAGTGCGCCTTTTCGGGAAATACCTTGTCAAAGAAGATGTTGAGAAACGTCTGGAAGTCGACGGCGCTGTCCCAGTCGCCCGTAGGCATCTTGCCGCCTTCTCTTACGCTGGAGAAGCCGACGCTGGCAGGCTGGTCCAAGAAGACGACAGTAGCATTGTTGTTCCACGCCCATGCATTGGGCTCCGTCTTGAGGGTGCCGTTGGGGAGCGTGCATGCGCCGCACTCGGTAAACAGGCCGATGAGCGAGGAGCCGCCCGGCCCGCCATTCATCCAGAAAATGACGGGGTCATTCTTGGGGTCGTTGCGGCTCTCAAAGGCCCAGAAGAACAGACGACGGTCGTCGGTCACGTCTATAGTCCCGGTCCACTGGTTCTCGCCGTTTGTTGCGCAGACGGTGTCGTCTTGCGGCGTGAGTGTAAACTGGCCGGCCTTGTAAGACGGAAGATCGGCCGAGCCCTTGGCAGAGGTCGCAGTGACTTTTCCGAGAGGTCGTTGCGCGTCATTCATGTCTGGAAACGTTGCATGCGGCTGCTGGATCGCCGCGACTCTGTACTTATCAAACACATTGGACAGGTAAAGCTGGCCAGCGACGCCGCCGGTGTAAGTGGCCGCGATAATGGCGGTAGACAGACGCATGATGAAGGCACTGAGTCCTTGCGTCGCAATGGTACAGGACGCAGTTGAATGGACAAGTTTACCTGCAGACTGACTGCTTTTATTTGAAAGTTTTCAGCCTGCTTCCATTGAGTTTCGGGACCCGACGAACTGGGCTAGTCACTTATACGACGCGTAACCGCTTGCCGTACCCGCACATCGACACGGCATCCTATTTGCGGGGGTGGGTTCAACGTTCAGCCTTGTATCCGCCATGCTACCGGTCAACCGAGAGTGTATTATTCCGAACAGCGGCAGTTGCCGGACTCGCTGAAGTTGTCAAGCGAACAGGTTTCCCGCTTGCCAGACGATGTTCTCTCTCCATAGTCAGGCAGGTGCAGGTTCTTCATCTATGCGGAGCCATCTTCTTTGCCTCCATCAAGGTTCTACGGGCGGATGGTGTTCTTTGCAGTCCAAGCATATGAACCAAGGCCCTTGTCAGCCTTTGTCCCGCTTTCAGGGGGAATAAATCGCCTTTCTTCAGCCTGTTGGGGGTTGAGCATGCTTAGCATACTTTAGCCAGCCTTTTTTTTTTTTGTCTCCATTTTGCTGCCCATTGCCTGTTCACATCGTCTGGTGCCCCGCTTGGGCTCTTCTTTGTTATGCAAAATGGCAGCCTAACGAACCAAGGAGACCATGAAAAGAAAGGAGAAGAAAGGGCATGTGTTTCAAGGAAGAGTGAATAAAGGACAAGCGAACATGTACGTCACACAAACCTAGCCACAGTGTGAATATAGAATGCAGCGAGCGACGCAAAGAGCCCTTTATCAATGATGCAAGATTCCTTGATTGACGGTTGTGGCGCAAAGGAAGGGCGATGTGGGCTGCCGATCAAAGGGTGGCTCACCAAAGGCAGCTGAAGAAGTGGTTTGATGAGTGAGCGAATGAAAGGAGTGAGTGAGCCTACGTTTGTATTGAGGTGAGTGAGGTGGGGGGACGAAACGTGGGTGAGAGCAAAGAGGCGTATGAGAGGGTACATGCGGCAGCTACCGGTTCGCCTGCAAAACATAGGTCACGCGGCATGGCCGTCGCTGCATGGCCGTCCATCCGCAGCAGAGAGCGGTCTCATGCGTCGCATCCACCGGCACCAGGTGGACTGCAGATATAGGCATGAGCTTGACAAGCGGGCCAAGGCAGGCTAAAAGACGCATTATTATGCAGGTCAAACGTGCTTCGAGCTCCATAGGCGTAGATAGTCACCTCTGCTGGACACGGAGAGACTCAGCCAAAGTGGGCAAACAGGCACCTGGCAGTGGGCAGCAAGGTGGGCGGGCAGGTGGGCACAAGTGGGCAAAGTGCCGCCCAAGGCGGGGTCCCAGGTCCCCAACGTCATCGCCCGACCAGAGAGCCTGGATCCTGGATTTCGGTGGCAGCAAGCAAGCAAGCGGGCAAAGACCCAGCAAACGGTGCCAGCTGGTCAGCCGGGGCCCGGACCATTGCCAGCTGCCGGACCGCTCAAATAAAATGGCCATGGCTTCGCCCTCTCTTCCTTGTTCTTGGCTCCTCATCACCGCAACAAACGAAGAGACGATAGAGATCTCACCAGAGTCCTGGCTTTGCCCTGCCTGCCCTCCCTGCCCTGCCCTGGCCATCCCATTCTCGTACAATTTTTTATTTTATTTTTGGAAGCCCCAGAACCACCCAAAACTCTGTTGCCAGCGACCCTTCCGGCCCGAAGCTAGCTTCTGACGAGCTCCTCTACTAGTTTTCACGGCTGGTCCCGCCTCCCGCCTCGCCTCCCGTTGCCTGGCCTTCCCAACTGGGTCCGCTCTGCCTCTTTTATTAAAACACCAGCCTTTCGCTGCCAACATCCCCCAGTCGGTTCTCCCCCTCCATCGTCGTCGTCACCGCAGGCTCGTCATATCCAGCTGCGTGGCCCGGTTGAACCAACAGCGGCAACTGGCTCTCTTTTCTTTCCGTCTCTACCCCGTGCTCTCCCCCAGCCTCCCTTCTCCGTCGTTGTCGTCATCCACCTGCCCCTCACTGAGTCAAACCGCCCACCATGAGCCGCGGCGACCGCTACGAGCAGGACCGCTTCGTCTACGAGCGCGACCGTGACTACGGCCCTGGCTCTGGTCCTCGCAGCGAGATGGACAGAGACCGTTTCGTCGAAGAGGACCGCTACTACATGCGCGGTGGCCGAGGAGGCAGAGACTACCCGCCCGACGATTACGACCGCTACGACCGCTATGACCGTGGCCCGCCCACCAGGACCTACGATGACGACTATGTTCGCGACCGCCGCCCCGTCTACGAGGAACCCCGCTTCGAACCTCGTCGTGAGCCCGCCCGCGAGCCTCTCGACCGCGAGTTTGACCGCCGAGTCGTCATCACTGACCGCGAGCGCGACTATCGCGACTCCTCGCCGCGTCGCCGCCCGCGCAGTGACATTTTCGACCGCCGCCCAGAATATCCCCCGCCAGCCCGCTTCGAGGACGTCCGCAGGGACCCCATGCCACCGCCACCGCGGCCCCTCGACCCCTATGACGACGAGCGATATGCCGAGAGGGTCTATTATCGCGACGACGACCGCGGCCGTCTCCCACCCGAGCACGTCCATGAGCGTGAGGTTATCCGCGAGCGTGAGAGGGAGCGCGACCGTAGCAGAGAGTCCCGCGGCACTCGGTCCCATGCGCCGCACAGCCATCACAGCCACCGCAGCCATTCGGTGAGCAGCCGCTCTTCGAGCAACAGCCGCAGTGGTGGAGGCACCAGCGTCCGCAGCGAGTATCCAAAGAAGGGTAAGACCCGTATTCCTGCGAGGCTGGTCTCCAAAAAGGTCATCATTGATATCGGATATCCTTACACTGAAGAGGTATGATTTGCTCTCCCAACTTTCTGAACGCAACAAAATACAGAAGAACAAATACTGATGGTAAAAACAGGGCACAACCATCATTATCCAGAGAGCCCTTGGCCAGGATCATATTGACGAGATTCTACGGCTCAGCGAAGAGTATATCAAGAGTAAGCTTACTGCCGTCGCAAATATGCTTACTAGATGCACTAACCCAAGACACAGAAGAGGTTGAAATTACTGTCCCAGCGAGGTCCTCGGCCGGTGACGTTGTTGAAGAGCGCAGGGAAGAGGTCGTCATCACTTCTCCACCGCCGCAGACCGTCGTCGTACCACCACCGCCCGAGCCGGCCCCAGCGCCCTCCGCTCCGGTCATCATTGATGCTGGACCTCGCCCACCAAGCCGAGGCACTGTAGAAGTGGTCGACAAGACAGTCATCCGCGAGGGCTCCCCTCACCGCCACCATCATCACCATGATCGCCATCACCATCACCACCACGTTGATGGCGCTCTCATTGTGCGCCCAAGATCTCGCTCACGCTCCCGCTCTCGATCCGATGTCGATGAGTGGCGCACAGTCCACCGGGGCTACGATGGCCGCGAGATTATCCGCACCGAGCGCATGGAGGATGGCCAGCTTGTCGTCTACGAAGAAGTCACCGAACGCATCTCAGCGCACAAGCCGCCACGCATCGAGAAGGACAAGAAAGGTAGGATCACACTCAGCCTGCCCATGTACCGATAAAGGTGGGATACTGGCTGCATTTTTTGCCCTGCCTTTTCTTCATCGTCTCCTCATCCACCAACTCTTCCGTCATTGTGTACTTCTTCTCGAACGGCGAGCTGACTGGGGCCATTCTCTGCAGGACCGCACCCCGGCCTTTTGCGCGCCATGATGACCAGTCTCACTTGAGTTGGTCGCCGAGTGTCGATTTCATTCGCAGCCTTTTTACACTGGGACGTAGTTTTTGAATTTTGCGCAAAGGATTAAGAATTTGGCTTACACTTAAGATCGAGACGGACGTTTGTTCATCACGGAAAGGGGTATTGGGCATCTGGGATGCATATGATACCAGGGGCACTGGCTGCAAGGACAATTTAGTAACGATTTCATGAATTGGATATCAATGTAAATGTGTGATTTAAGAATAAATTTCATTTATCGATTCTCTTTTACTGCCACGTTGGTAAGCGCTCTGTGAAGGAAGCACTGTATAGTGGCTCAAGTTGAAAAGCCACGGTACACTTTTGTTTGAGCGTATATATCTCGAGATATGTACAATATGTACCTGCTCAGTTTCTCTGAACCTGAGCTATATACAAAGTACAGCTGTTGATGAACAACCCATGACCTCGCTCAGCAGGCAAGGTTTGTACAAGCAACAATCAGCTTAACAGCCAACATAAATGGCATTAGCAAACAGCGAATACGTATCAGCATGGTTCAAGTTCTGCGCCGCACTCAAGCTGCGCACAAAGTTGTACCCATAGCCACCATAGTCATCCGTGCCCTTGATCTGTCGCAAGTGCGTGCACTCGTGAATATTCGTCGTCGCCTGGTCCTGGGCGTGGCACGAGCGCGTCAGCGCCGGCAGCCGGTCAAAATACAAGTCGCAGTAGGCCATGTAGCTGGCGCTCGGCAGCGTGTACGCGAGCACCTGGCCGTTGCACGCGCCGTACACGTCGGAGCAGTAGTACCTGCTCACACCGGAATTGGTCGAGCCGCACTCGGACGCGACGCGGGAGAAGACGTTGGCGACGGTGTTGCGCGTGCTGCTGGCGGCGTTTTTGAAGTATTCCGTCACCTTGGACGCCGGGCCCGAGGCCGCAGCGCGCTGGGCGGCGGACGCGAGGGACGCGCAGTTGCGGAGCGCCTGCTGGGTGATTTGCAGCTTGCGGCCTGTGCAGTCGCTCTGTACGCGGGTGCGCTTGTGGTGGAACGCGAGGCGCGCGTGGGATGCCTCATCGCCGTCGACAGCCGCTTGGATGCTGTTGGAGCTGTAGGACACGGAGCCGACGAGCTGGTTGGAGTCGGGCTCGGCAAAGGAGAGGACGCCAGCGGTGCTGATGTCAAAGGCGCCGCCGGGGGAGAGGTCGTAGACCTCGGCTACGTCAAAGGTGACTTCGACCGAGGAGCCGGCGGGGATGTGCTGGAAGGCTTCGTCTTTGAGGTTGTCGGTGGCGACGTGGAGGCGGAGACCGTCGAATTCAAGGTCTTGGCCTGTTGGGTTTTGCGTGTAAGTGTGTGTTGGCTGGGGGGTTGAGAGATAAGTGGGACATACCGTTGGCGGAGACGGTGGCCTTTTCAACGGCCGACGAGTCAAAGATGGTACCCGTTTTGAGGACCTTGAGGTTGTTCTTGCCGTTGTTGGTTATGGTCGCCTTGACGGCCGAGTTGCCGGCCATCTCGAGCTGGACGTCGAGAGGGGTGGGACCGCCACGGGGGTTGGGCGCCGCAGCGGCCATGGAGGCGAGGGCCACGATGCCAGCGAGAAACTTCATGATGAATAGACGAATAGAAGAAGAGTTTTTACTGTTTAAAGCGGTGTTGATTGCTTTCTGATGAGAACCTTGAGGGACTTGGAAGTGAGGAATGGGCGTTTCGTCGGCTGTTTATATAGACAATATCGAGGGCGTCTACGGGCAACTATGTTCCCGACGAGAGTATGAGTGAGTGCTTGAGCTTTTGTCAATGATTGGTCACCTTGTAAGAAGCAGCTTTGGTTTCAAGCATTAGCCCATCTCTGAAGTGGCCGGGGCGGGAAAACAATGTGCTCAGCCCAAGACAGATGCAATATACTTTTCAATGTGACTTTCCTCTTGCCGTAAGTGCCTCCGTAAATCAGACGAGCTAAATCTCTTGGCGACAGAATAAAGCCAGCCAAGACCTGGGGAATGTGGCATTGTGTGCTACAGGTTGTGCGTGCCTCGGAGATACTAGAGCTCGAACTTGGTCTGCCTAACAAGGCGCCTATACCCCCTTGTTCAAAGAATATTCTCGACCCCGTAAGCCTGGCAGTCGACGTGGCAAGGGAACGGTCTGTCGGTATTAGTCTTTTTGCATGCCAAGACCGCAGGGGATGCCCGAGCCGGCATTTGCCATCTCCGGAGCGAAGCCAAGCCCGCCGGCGTAAGCTTATTCCCATGGTTGTATAAACCCGCCGCCAAAGAATTATAATCAATGGGCGGGAAGTAACCTTTCAGGTCCAGAAGGAGCAAGGCCTGGAATGGCCAAGCCCGGAACAGTAGTGCAACAAGCTTCAAGATAAGCAGGTTCCTGAGACGACATGATTACAGTGTGCCATCCTCTGCGGAGTCTGGTTGGAACCCCCATTTGAACTCGAAAGTGTCACATCGCCTAAATTAGTCAATCCTCTGAGGGAAAACATTCCATCTAAAGTGCCTGTCAGAACGTTGGAAGACTGGATGTATCCAAAAGGCTCCGAGCAGTTGCCTTATCTGGAACGCGGTCACAGCTTTGGTGCGAGCTAGCTTGACGTTTGGGTAGCATCGAGCTGTTCGGCAAACTGCCTCTTTGCGGGGTGAGAAAATGGGCCGAGGCCAGGCCGTTGGAAATGGTCCAAATCGCACCGCGGAGTTTAGGACTGAAGATGGCGGTCAGGAGCCGAGAAGCTTGCGTTCTTCCTATTGAATAAATGTAGCCGAGTTGTCTGGGTTGGTTGCATATCTGAGCTGCGTTATAGGCCACGTGGTTCTGTTGCAGCCAACAACCGTCGGCAAACTTGGCCTCGGCGTATTAGACGCGAGATGCGGTGTAATTGCCTACGAAAGGTGAATATTATGATCATTTATAATAAGCCAACAAACCACTATCAGACATGATAAATAAATAAAATATAATTATAAATTGGCAAGCACTGCACATTGCCGTCGGGCGCTACCATCTAGTTCATGACAGTAACCGTCAACTCCTCCAAAGTTCGCAGCTTGGACTGATGCCTCGGCATAACTATGGACCTCTTTGCTTACATTGCAACTGCCGACAACGCCCTAAACATGATTCTACCTCAGTTCAGGGCGTGTTCTGGATATATTAACGCGATATTGCCACTGGAAACGTGGAAACCGAGGGGCGACGACGCAACGCGGAGACCAACTGCCTATACAGGAAGGTGAAGCTCCGACCCGCTGCCGATCTGCGACAAGTGCCTGTGGCCATTGCTGAAGAAGCCCTAGAGGTTAGTGGCACAATTCGCGCCACGTTCGAGATGATGGCTTTAAAATTCTGTTATTCTCCCTCGCCGGTGGTATGGCTTATTTACTGAAAAGAAAAAAAGGTCAAGATCCAAACATTTTGCAAAGTAAGACTTCTAAACTCCAATCGCATCGTGCTCGGCAGATGTAGTCCAGGCACCCACCATGAGCTTCACCACCAACCTAAATTAGCTAGATCGTAAGCTTCCACCCCCACCCCCAGCATCACCCTGTGACGACGCTCGCCACTGTCCTCTTTTCCAAGCTGTCTGCCTGGCTCTTCCCTCCTTCAACTCTGCTGCTGCAACACGTATTCCACCTCATACCATCCAGCAGACAAAACAACACAACCACACGCGTGAAACCCGCCGATGAGCTGCTTTCGATCTTCGCTGCGCATAGTCCTGGGCTTCGTCGCCGCGGTCGCTCTCATCACCTACTTTAGCTCGCCCTCAGAGATAGCGAGCACCCTACGCAACATGGCGTCAACCGGCGACTCCTCCAGCCCCCTCGCAGGCCTCTCCGTGACGCTGGAGCAGGTCAAGGGCGCCTCGCCGCCAACCATCAAGTCGACCGTCAAGAACAACAACGACCACACCGTGTCGGTCCTCACCTACAACTCGCCGCTGGACGAGCTGATCCTGCCGCTGGGCTTCATGGAGATTACGCCCGAGGGTGCAAAGGAGCCGCTCGACCTCGGCGGCCTGCAGATTCGCCGCATCTGGCCGCCTCTGCGCGACGACATTACCGAGATCCCCGCCGGTGGATCCGTGACTGCGCAGCTGCCTTTGAAGCCCATGTCTGCGCCGCCGGAGAAGCTGGGCAAGAAGAATGCCGTGCAGATTGCTGGGGAGTGGATGGCTGTGTACAATGTGGCTAAGAAGGATATTACGGATGAGATGCTGGACAAGACGCCCAGCGGGGGCAAGACGCATACCGGCCGTTACCAATCTGACAAGATTGATTTCGTGGTTGAGGAGGCGTCTGGCGAGTTGTAAAAAGAGCAAATTGTATATAGCTGCGGCATATTAAATGGCATGACAAACACGTACATTATAAATTGTTATACGCGTTCAAAGGTAGCTGCCTTGTGATGGCCCGTTGATATTGTTCAAAGCACATGGAGCAGCCCCCACCATGCAGGTAAACGACCCCGCAAACGCGCGACAAGCAAGTTTTCTCCCCTTGGTCAACTCGTTCCGCTCTTCTATCATTACTTTCATGAGCAATCAAGTTTCAGAGGCTGCACCTCATTGAACTCACAGCTAGACGACTTTTTTGCGTCAAGGACCCCTAAAGCTCGCCGTTACTATAAAGCGCGGCGCTGACGCGTTGTCGGAACCATCTTGCATCCCATTCCCAACTTGGTCAACGATGCCACACCACGATAAATGGCAGGACGCGAGGAGCAGGTGACGCCTGCGACCCCGATGCCCACGGGCTACAAGTTTTTGAAAAAGGGCAACCCATACCTAACATCGCTATGCCGCCGAATGACGCTTGCAGAAGGAAAGCGCCTGTTCGTCGTCATTGAAAAGTCCAAGGCTCTCGGCCTGCGCGCCCCAAAATGGATCATAAACCACGCCTACAATGAAGAGAGGGGCACGCGCACAAAGAGGCAGGAAGCCGTGGCCACCCGGGACAGTGCGATTGAACGGGCCTTTGCAGATGCTGCCCGCGAACAGTTTCCCGACATGCCCGCCAAGGACGCAGACGCGGTCATTGCGCGGGCTGTCAAGAAGCGTAGCGGAAGGGTTGGGCGGACTGGCACGCTGAGCATAGAGAGCAAGGTGCGACTGGCTGTCGGGGCGCACATTAGGCACACGCATACGGACTATGACAAGTTGATACGTCAAAAGGGCGGTGGGCGCGAGGCGGCGAGAAAAGAGGTCCAGGGCGATGTCAAAGAATTGTTGAATAAATGGCAAGGAAACCGGCGGAGGGAACGGCCAATGACGGATCGACAGAGAGCGAAACAGAAGCAGACCAAAAAGACACAGCCCAAGGCAAAAGATTCGAAGCAAGGAAGGCGGGCACCGAAACGGGCAGAGCAGACGCATGCGAAAGGGAGGCAGAGCACAGAGGAGTCGGAACAAACGACCGAGACGATATCGAGCAGGCTACGGTCGGCCAAGACGTCTACAGCAGATGATCCGATCCTGATATCATCTGGATCGGACGGAGAAGTAGAGGGCCTTGACGCGTCTGACGTAAGTTCCACGGAGGATTGGATTGAAGATGACGAGGAAGAAGGAGATGATGATGATTTTGATACGGACTCTGTCATTGTGCTGGATTGAGACGGATAGCCCAACGTCGTTGATCTGCATGTACCATATTTGTATAGATTGTCAGTGATTAATTATATACGTATACGGAATACCTGCGCGCCAATGAAGCTTAAGTGCCTAGAATATACATGGCCATGTAGAGCTTCACAACCTAAGGTAATTCTCAACCTTAGATTTCTTCATACCTAGACGCAACTGCTTCCACGGCCATAGTCCCCGACAGACGGAGCGGCGTGGCGCGTGGGGGACTGGGTCGAGCCGGCACTAGCGCAGGGTTCATCACGCCTCCCCTGACCGAAGCACAGACCCCTGTTCGTCACCAGAAAGTCAAATCAAACAAAGCGGCTAGCTCCCAACACGCCGGGGAGACGAGCCGGACAACTGCTAATTTGCCCCCTGCCCGGTCTGGACACGGTCAAGAGGAGATTACGAGCATTACCATTAGTCGTATCCTCGACGTGGCCTCGCATGCATTTGGCTTCAGGAGAATTTGCGCCCTTTTAGTCTCGTGCAGTCATACAGACGCTCTCCGACGCCGTTTGTTTACATTCGCGAGCGGCGTTTCCACAGCGGGAGCTACCGAGCTGCAGCATCGACAAAGACAAAGACATTCCTGGCGACCCCATGTCTCCAACACCCACTGTCCCGTCCCAAATTAACACAGAAGCGATACTTTTTCACTCCCTTGCATGACACTGCGACAGTAAAACCTTCAACACAATGGATGCCTCACAGGAGCGTCCCGCCGGGACCTCTACGCCCAAGCTGTCGCGGCTGCCTATGCCACGACAATCCGGCATCCCCAGGCCCGGCTTCTCCGCCAGCGTCTCGTCGATTCCGCGCCCGCCTTCGTCTGCAGAGGCCGGCGCCCGTGATCTGCACAATCCAAAGCTTCGAACGACAGCCTCGCGCGGCCAGCTGAGATCCAGCGTCTCTGGCGCAGATGGAAAGTCAACGCCATTGCGACCGGCTGCATCGCGAGACCAGCTGCGGTCGAGCGTCAACCGTCCACCGGCGCAACGCCCTGATGGCACTCGAGTCGTTTCGACGCCACAGCGCCGCACAAGCCTTTTTACAAGCAGAACGCCTAGCCGAGCCACCGATGCCTCGTCCGAACTCCGAAACAAACCGGCCGAAGATTTACGAGCAAGTCGCCAGGTCAGCGCCTCCAGCGCGCCCTTGGCTGGCAGTGGTTCTGCGGTAGATGGCGATGCTGACTCCATCTCCTCCTCTGGGCTCGCCAGTGAAACCTTTGCCGAGCCGCTGCCTATGCGTACTCCGAATACCAAGTCGCGGCCGTCGCTCTCCGAACGCACAATTGAAACCCTGGCCAACATTCCCTCATCACCTGCATTGAGCAGGAAACGTTCCAATTTCTTTGATCAAGGCCGGCCCAGCTCGCGGTCTGGAAGTGGCAGCTCTCGGCCTGGATCCAGCTACAATTCCGATGGTTCAGGAAGACCGCAATCGAGGTCGTCTAGTCGATCTGCCTCGAGAGGAGAGTATGATCCATCCACGGCGACTTTCAAATCTGCTCTGTCCACAATAGATGGCACGCCAGAGAAGTCAGTCGAGTCTCGTCTTGCCAAAACACCCCAGTCTCGTATGCCACCGCCCAAATCATTCACTCCGGCGTCGAAGCTCCCGTCTTTTCTGCCCGATGGCCGCAGCCCAAGTCCTGACAAACGAGCAGCGAAAACACCACTACGCCAGCCCCCTAAAACTGCTACTGGAAGGTCGCTTAAACCCAAAGCGTCGGCCAATGGGCTTTCCAAAAAGCCGTCGGTCCCTGCGATGCAAAGGACTGCATCCGGTAGTGACCACCCAGCAGATGTGGCATCTTGGGATGGCACAATACCCGCTCCTACACCGAGCAAGAAGCCTGCCGGCTCAAAACAAGACGCGCGGGCTTTGACAAATCGAAAATCATCAGCGGCGCTGAGGGAGCAGATCGCAAAAGCTAGGGCCGCCAAGAAAGCGGCCGCCCAAGTTGATACCACCTTGCAGACATCTCAGCGTGATGAGCGTAGCCCAATTATCCCGACCGACGATGGCTTTGATTTTGGCATTGAGGACCATCCGGATCCCTTTGGGCAACAGAAGATTACGTCCGCCGGTGCCAAGGTTCTTCAACAGCGTATTTCAGCTGGAAGGACATCTGGCCGCCTGAATATTGCCGCTCTCGATCTGACGGAGATGCCAGCCGAAGTCATGAAAATGTACGATTTGGAGAGCGCTGCCGGTGCCGGAGGTAGTTGGGCGGAGAGCGTTGATCTGACGCGACTCATCGCCGCGGATAATGCAATGGAGAAACTGGGTGATGAACTGTTCCCTGATAAGCTGCCCGATGACTACGACATGGATGATGATGCGCCCGTCGCGATATTTGGCGGCTTGGAGACTATGGATCTCCACGGCAACAAATTGTCCGCTGTGCCAATTGGGTTTCGACGCCTTGTTCATTTGACCTCGCTTAATTTGTCCAACAACTGCCTCGATAATAGCTGCCTGCAAACGGTTTCACAAATGACGGCACTGCGGGACCTGAAGCTGGCCAACAATAAGCTTACTGGGCCTCTACATTCAGCAATCTCGTTGCTCGATGGTCTAGAGATTTTGGACCTACACGGCAACAAGCTGACCGGTCTGCCAAGCGATTTCAACAGTCTTTCACGGCTGAGAATCCTCAACCTGGGCGAGAATGCGTTTGAATCAATCTCATTTGCAGCATTTTGCACTCTGCCAATAACGGAGTTGATTCTCAAGAAAAACAAGCTGAAAAACACACTCATTGACGATGGCACGGAGTCCATGGCGATGATCCAGACACTTGACATTTCCAATAACCAAATTAAGAATATTGTGTCCCCTGGTGCCGCTGTGGCATTTCCAGTTCTTCATACACTCTCTGCGTCACTAAACCGACTGCAAGAGCTTCCAGACATGACCACCTGGACCAGTTTGCTGACGCTCACGCTCGACGAGAATAATATACAGACCATCCCCGAAAGTTTCATGGGCCTTTCCAAGCTACGTCAAGTTGACCTCTCTGGGAATGACATCCGAGCAGTTCCGCCAGAACTGTCGCGAATGGAGAGCCTTTCGATGATCAGACTTGCAGGCAATCCCCTTCGGGACAAGAAATTTGCTACTGTAACCACGGACGAGCTGAAAGAGATATTAGCCGGCAGGCTAGAGCCACCGCCACCTTATCAGGAACGAAGCGACCAAACAATTACAGGGCTTATGAACAAGCTTGCGGATGTGGATAGCCAAGCGGCGAGCCCGGCCGCCGACGACGACTATCGATCGGATGGAGACGATAAATTTGCTACACCACCAACATCCGTGCCACATTCACCAGCGCGATCGCGATCGCAAACGGTGGACAGCATCCAGACGCAGTTTTATATGCCAGAGGCAGACATATGGACGGTCAAGGCCGGTGGAGTGTTGGATCGCACCAATACCGGAAGTAACACGCTGTCGGAGGAGAAGTGCCAGAAGCTGGAGAAGCCTGTTAAGCAGGCGCAGCTGCACCATAACCTCTTCGCCGCCATTCCTGGCTCGTTGGCAGTCTTTTCGCAATCTCTGGTGTCTGTGTCTTTGGCGTACAATCAGTTGGTCGGTGGTAACTATTTAGGCGAGCCGTTGGAGCTGCCGGCTCTTAAGGAGCTTGACCTGGCGTCCAACCGCATTACAGACCTAGGCCCTATTATGGAGTTCCTCGAGGCTCCCGCTCTCGAAAAGCTGGACGTGTCTTTGAACAGACTTACCAGCCTCCCTGGCAATCTGCGAGACAAGTTTCCCCAGCTGAGCATCTTGGTGGCTACGAACAATCAGCTCACTGAGCTCCATCCAAAGGCGATCCGCGGCCTGCGGATTGTTGATGTTGCCAACAATGATATTGGTCAGTTGGACCCGCGAATTGGTCTGTTGGGCGGACAGAATGGATTGGCCCGGCTAGAGGTGGGCGGCAATCGGTTCAAGGTGCCTAGATGGAACATTTTGGACCAGGGTACACAGGCAACACTCCGGTGGCTGCGTGGACGGGTGCCGCAGGAAGAAATGGACAAGTGGCGGGCGGAGAACGGAGAAGATGACTCGGATGTGGATTGAAGTAATGGCGGGCTTTAGACGGCTTTTGGTGCACAGGAAGGAATATTGATTTTAGTAAAGCGTACACGATGGAGGCAGGAGTTGGTGCACTGGGAACTAAGGACAGCATGGGCTCGGGCGTTTGGGATCTGCAGTTAATTGACATGTGCATAATTTTTAGTACTTGGGGCATTCACATATACGCTTGTGTTTAGCTGGGTGTGTCTTGCTCCTGCTGCCAGAGCGCCTGTCGTGGTAACCGCAACAGGTGGAAGGAGGGACAACATGTTTTCCATGTCCAGTTCGGTAGGCGAGCCATTCTGCAGCAATAGAGAAGAAGCGCTGTTACACTGCTGCCAGTCATGAATATTTCGTTGGCGGCTATTTTATTATTTAACATTGCACAGTTATCACTCTTGGGAATTCTTCTTCGCCGCCGACGCCGGACCATCGACTACGACTACGATGACGGCAACGATCATCCATTACAGCAATATCTACACCAGTCTAAACCATATACGCGCTACCGTTACACAATATACCGCATCAACAACGGGATCTACTAGGCAAATGGCCCGCAGCACTACGGATGGGGGCCAAGAAGAGGACACAGGCGGTGGCCTCGGCCCGTTTGAGATACTGATCCCCATTTCCGTAGCGGGCTGGCTCCTGTTTGGGGCGTCGTGCATCCTGTGCATCAACGGCAGGGGGCGCGCCGGACGGTGGGTGCCGGAGTGGTATCTCGACTCGGAGGGGAGGCGATGGGACAAGGCGCTCGTGGGCATGTGGTGGGCGGCGGTCATGGTGCTGTGGCCGGTGATTCTGCCCGTGTTGCTGGCGAAGAAGGTGGTTGTTTGGGCGCGGAAGACGGCGAGGAAGATGCGGGCGAGGCGGGGGGAGGAGAGGAGTGATGGGTCTGAGGGGGAGAAGAAGGTGCAGAAGGGGAAGGGAAGGTTGACAAAGGCGAGACCAAGGATGGAGATTGTTTGATGGATGATGGCGATGTGGTTTGTGCTTGGGTGTTGGTATTGGTATGGGCGCGTGGAGGATGAGGGCTACAGTGTACATGTACGGGGGTACTATGCATTCGTTTATTACTTTGATGGTATTAAATAGAGGACAGTGAAGGAGAATAATACTGAATTATTTACGGAGTACTCCGTACTGACAGTGCATTTACATGATGTCGTCGTTGCTGCCCGAAGCCGTGTCATTGAATCCTCACTTACACCCCCGAATGCGGCACCAGAGCCCAGTCCAGGCACAAGCCCACCAGCACAATGGCATTGGGCTTAGCGCAACGCCAGCGAGGGTCTCTGGTGGGTCCCTCGCCAGCTGCCAGCCGCCCATCCGCCAGCCGCCCGCGCAGTCGCCAGCCTCCCCTGTTTTTTGTGCCGCCGCTTTTGCCTTGCCTTTTTTTTTTCCGCCTTCTGCCCCAGCAACGGGGATCACGGTGCACCATCATCCAGCCTCTCACCATCAACACCCTCTGCGCAAACATCGCCCCGGCTGCTTGTTAGAGCTTCCCTATCTATTTTGCAGCCTTTTCGTTATTAACCATAGAGCAATCGCTTGAATAATTTTCTGGCGCACCTGGGCAGCACATTCCTCTTCTCTATTGCCGTTCGTTTGCGGTACTCGGACGCGGGTCGCCAGCGGCAGACGACGCTAACGAAGCGGATCACACTGAGACACCTCGAAACGTTCACGGACCATCACAGCACGACCTACTCTCGTCCCGTCCTCTGTCGCCGTCGCTTTACTCTTCTTCTTCTTTTCTCCTTCTTGCATCATATCGCTCTCTGTCCCTCCACCGACGTTACGATACAGCACGCCCTTGCATTCTACGACGCACCTCTCCTCCGCCCGAGCGTGCATCATGGCTTCGCAGTCCGCTGCTGATGCCTCGCGGCCCTACAACGTGCGCCGCGACAGCGATGCACCACCCAGCCCGGTTGCGCCCGCGACGCCCCAGGCCGACGACGACGCCGGCGAGCCTCCTCTGTCGCAAATCACCCTCCCCTCCACCGAGGCGCCCGGCTCCCCGATCGACATGGACCCGAACCAGTCCTTCAAGACCGAGGTCAACGACGACCGTCCCTCTGCCACCGTGATTCCCTCCTCCCTCACCCCGCCGCCCTCATCACAAGTAGCCGCCGCCGGCTCACGCCGCACAGCCGCCTTTTCACACTCGCAGCAGACGGTACCCTTCTCGCCGCCGGCGACGGTCCTCTACCCCGGCCGCGAGCGAGACCGCGTTGCCGCCGCCGCAGCCGCCGACTTTGCCCTGCCCGACGCCGACCAGGTCCGCGACGCCTCGGCCGACCAGCTGCGCGGCATGCTCCAGAGCTGCATCGCCGAGCACCAGAAGCTCAAGATGGAGACGGCGCACCACAAGCTGCAGTACAACCTGCTAACGCTGCAGGCGGACGAGGAGTCGAAGCGCGCCGCCGTCGAGCACGACATGATTCGCCGCGAGGTCGACGCCCTGCGCACCGCCGAGCACTCCCGCCAGGCCAAGCGCGACCTGGGCTCCGCGTCGGACGCGATGCAGACCAAGTACCTGCAGATGAAGTCGTGGTACGAGGCGGCCATGGACGAAAACGAGACGCTGCACCGCCGGCTGCGCGTCGCGAAAAAGGTCATACAGCAAAAGGAGGAGGAGACGGTCAGCCTCGCTGAGGAGCGTGAGATGCTGCTCAACCGCATCCGCGAGAACCGCGAGCACTTTCACATGCTGTGCAGTCCCGGCGGCCTCTTTCACGGCGCCCTCACGCCGACGAAGCAGCAGCATCACCAACACCAACGACAGCACCACCAGCAGAACCCGCTCTCGACGCCCGTCCAGCAACAGCACCGCTCTGCTGCGCAGCATACGCCTCGTGGTGACGGCGAGCAGCACGGCCTGTCCATGATTCTTCAGGCTATGAGCCAGGACAGTCACAACAACAGCGCGCCGTCGACGCCCATCACCCAGATCAAGCCCGCTGCCGGACAGCAGGGCAACCGCCGCCACAGCCGCAACGCGCAGTCCATGTCATCGCTGCCCACCACGCCCGTCAACAAGCCCCGCGACAAATCAGGCCTGCTACCGTCCGCGGACCTCGTCCCGCAAACCGAGCCGCGCATGATGTACACACAGAGATACTTTGACCCCGCGACGCCCAAGGCGAGGGTACACCGCCGCAGAAAGAGCCGCGAGAGCACGATATCCGCCGACGAGGACGACGAGGCAGCAAGGCACGGCGGCCGCTCGTCTCGCAGCGAGCGGTCAAAGCGCGGCGGAGAAGAAGACGGGGCCGAGCCTCTGTACGATAGCCAGGCGAGCCAGGCGGCTACGGAGATGCTGCGCCGCCATCCGGGCCAGAGCTTCGAGGTGCATAGCTCCGCGGGCTCGCGCGACGCCAGCCCCGTGCCAGCGCCGCCCGTGGCCGAGACGAAGGCGAGGTCGAAGCTGCCAGAGTATAGCAGCAGGTCGGAGAAGAGGAAGTTTAGCGGGGGGCATGAGGAGTTGGCGAGGGAGCAGGGTAGTCCGCCCAAGAGGTCGCGGGTTGGGTTGGGGATTCAGTTTCAATAGTTGTTGCTGGGGTTTGCAATTTTACGTTGTCCCTTTTGGATATTTAAGCGCTTGGAATACGGGACATGGACATGGGATACTTGGATATAAGGGTATATAGATGGCGCTATAATTGCCGCCCTATTTCAATACGATACAACATGACATTTTTCAAAATTTATTTGCTCGTCCTAAAGCTTTATGTGGTGTTGGGTTGTGTGTCGATGACGGCGGATGAAGACTTAGCCGACTCTACCCGATACTATTCCGTTTACCAGTGGTATAGCAAAGAAATTGCACTAAAGAGCATCTTTAAAATAAGCTAATATTTTTTTAATAAATAAGCGCTTCATTTAGGTGAATTGACTAGTTTTCTACAAATATAGTGCACGAGAATTGCTGAGCATGATCAAGGCCGATAATACAACCGATTTGCTAATGGGCGAGGATAACAACCGAAGCCTAACCCTGCTTATTTCTCATATATATAATTTTTGCAATTAAAGTTCTGTGAATGTATATACTAGAATATGTATAAGAATTAGTTCAAGCCATTTTACCTCTTAAAATACAGTATTGAGCGCTCATGCTCCCGTCATCATCCGTCGTTCCGAGCCAACGTCAACCCGGCTGCCAACTGCCGGGTCGCTATCCGACGTTCCCACTTCCGACCTCCGGTTCTGTTCTATGGAACCGCCCAACGCCCTTTACCCCGGATATAGCTTTATCAACCTCGCCCGGCGCACTTTCATCACACGACATTTCCCGGTGGACTTCATCCCATCTCGCCTTCTCGAGCGCAACGTCCCATCTTGTCATTACAGTTTACATTCTTCATTCCAGCGACGCATTGAGTCTTGTTTTCAATCTAGCGCCCCCCTATCGCCCCGAATACTCTTCTACGTCATCGTCACCCCAACCTCACCTCACAACAACATTTCACCATGAGCGTCCTCGGCTCAGCAAAGGGCACAGCCAGCCTACTAGCCAAATCTGCCAGCGACGTCGTCATCCTCTCCGCCCTCCGCACGCCCATCTGCCGCTCCTACAAAGGCCAGCTCAAGGACGCCTACCCAGAGGAGCTTCTCGCCACCGTCCTCGCCGCCACGCGCGAGGCCCTCCCCGAGATGGACCCGGCGGCCGTGCAGGACGTGGCCGTGGGCGTCGTGCTCTCGGAGCTGGGCGGCTCCAAGGCGGCGCGCATGGCCCTCAACCACGCGGGCTACCCCAACTCGACGACGCTGCACACCGTCAACCGCGCGTGCGCCAGCTCGCTGCAGGCCGTGTCCGACGTCGCCGCGCAGATCCGCGTGGGCGCCATCTCGAGCGGCATCGCGGCCGGCATGGAGAGCATGACGCGCAACTACGGCAGCCGCGCCGTCCCCGTCGACGTGTGGCCCGCGCTCAAGGAGTCGCCGAACCGCCACGCCCGCGACTGCGTCATGCCCATGGGCACCACGTCGGAAAACGTCGCCAAGCGCTATGGCGTCTCGCGCGCGGATCAGGATGCGTTTGCCGCCCAGTCGCATAAGAGGGCATCGGCGGCCCGCGCGGCGGGCAGCTTTGATGCCGAGATTGCGCCTGTGCATACGCGCTTTCAGGAGGTGGACAAGCAGGGGGCGCCGGTGGGTGAGGAGCGCGCTATTACTGTTACCCGCGACGATGGCATTCGTGACTCGGTGAGCGCTGAGTCGCTGGCGAAGCTGAAGCCTGTGTTTGCTGCGGATGGCGCCTCGACGGCGGGCAACTCGAGCCAGGTGTCAGACGGCGCGGCTGCTGCGCTGCTGATGCGCCGTAGCACCGCTGGCGAGCTGGGACTGACGGGCCGCATCATCGGCCGCTACGTCGCGGGTGTCACGGTTGGCTGCGACCCAGATGAGATGGGCATCGGCCCTGCGCTCGCCGTGCCGCGCCTGCTGAGCATGACGGGCCTGCAGACCACCGACGTCTCCCGCTGGGAGATTAACGAGGCGTTTGCCAGCCAGGCGCTCTACTGCGTGCGCCAGCTGGGGCTCGAGTCTGCCTGGGAGGGCGGCAAGGTGAACCCGGACGGTGGCGCCATTGCGCTGGGCCACCCGCTCGGTGCTACGGGCGCGAGGATGACGGCTACGCTGCTGCATGGGCTTAGGCGGGATAAGGGCGAGCTGGGCGTTGCTAGTCTTTGTATTGGTACGGGAATGGGACACGCTGCGTTGTTCGTGGCCGAGTGAGAGAGGGGAGAGAAGGGTGGTGTATATATAAAATGATGGGATACAGGATAAATACAAGCATCTATATTTACTAAATCATTCACAAGATTAACATCCTTTGTTGGATATGTGAAACGTGTTGATTAGCAGGTGCTGGACCTGGCAAATGGTAACATTGCATAAAACATTACTAAATGAGTATATAATTAACAGCGTAGGTAAAGTTGCCCTCGTATTTTGCTGCTCAAGTCGAGATGTCCCGCAACAGAGTCTTGGTCCTAGTAATGGTAGGCGGCCTCCAAGCCAAGACTCTTGTCCTCGACTCGTCTGGCCGAAACCCGCAGACCAGCCCGGATGACCTATCCCTCTCAACCCCGAAGCCGACAAACTCGCCTCTCAACCCGACGGCAAGCCTCATCAAGCTCTTGCTGACCAGCTCGTACTCGCCGAAAAATGCATGTGCCCGGGCGTCGCCGCCACGAACAAGCCCGTGTCCCAGCGTCACGCCCCAGGTGCCATCTAGACGAATAGCGTGGGCATCCGGGTTGCGGTCGCGCTGCAGCATGATGGAGTAGATGCTGCCCGTGTAGCGAACTGCCTTTTCCGCCGAGTACGCGGGAAAGGTCCACGCCTTGCCGTCGCGAGATATCGGGTGCCACGGCGTGACGAAGATGCTGCCGACTTTGCAGAGCGTCTCGTTTTGCACGGGCGTTTTAAGCACCGCGGCAATCTTGCGAGAGCCCAACGGCGTACGCACCTTCATGCCGCGCCGGAGACGCTTGATCTCAATCTTGCGTCCAGATGCAAGCTCCACTGGTGTCGAGCCGGCGAAACAGACGCCGTTGGGATTGCGCCAGCGCTTCATAGAGATGGTGCTCGAGGGAGCGGGCGTGGCAATGGAAGACAGGGTGGAGGAAAGCCATCCACCACCGCCGCCCCTACTTCTGGCTCTGCTGGGGTATGGCACAATGGATGGTGTTGGTGCCGGAAGAGTATCAAATAAATCATCGAGACGGCTGCGGCAGGCGATGAACAAAGGACTGCCACTACCAAACTGTAGCGGGCCCGGGTCCTTGAATGAGTTGCAGGCCTGCCGAGCGTATGCGTTGAGAAGCGATGGCAAGTAGTGCTTGCCCCATTTGCCAAAGTAGTCCTCGCGATTGACGGCCAGGGAAATTTGTCCTCGGGGGTCTTGGCCAGCAAGATCTTCGAGCAGGGACTGGTTTAGGTCGTCGGTATAAGCCTTGGCGGGCAATGCTCGTATGAGCTTCATCAGCTCTTCCTGCTTGTCTTCGAGCATAGGCAGCGGTACGTGAGCGTGTTCGCCGAGCGGTCCAATAGGAAACAGGCTAGACAAGTAAGCACATATCTGCGATCTGGAGTCATGATATGCAAGCTTGGCATCTGGAATATTTTCATCGTTGAGTACATTGCCGCTTGTGGCCGTCGAGGAGACCCTCTTGCTCTTTTCAGCGACAAGATTGTATTCCAATGTTGCATGGATTTCATTGGTAGATGAAGCCTCCGCCAGGTCAGATGCATCGTAGTGAAGCACAATATCTCGCGATTGGCCATATTGTATGGCGCCAATGGGGATTTTCAGCTGCTGGTTATAAGGGCCACCTGCTAACACAGGCTCGGGCGACTGTTTGCCGACATAAGACCCCGTAGTCTCCTCGATATGAAGTGGTTGGGCGTAGTTCAAAGTCAAGGTGGCATCGGTTGCATACGTAGACTGAAAATTGGCGGCGGCGTGTACGAAGACGGTACCAATCATACCCGCGTCAGGAATGAAAGCATAACTTCCGTTGCCTATTTCAGCAATGGACTTGAGCAAGCCTGATCGCAAGCTGTATCCAAATCCAAATGTGTGTATCGGCGCGGGCAGGGGTAGCATGGAAGTCAGCTTGGGCACATAGCCCGCTTGTGGGCACCTATCTGGTCAGTTACGATGGCTTTTGCTAGTATCGGCAATCGACTTACATGTGGTTTGGCATTCCATCCGTCAGGACCAAGATTGCAGGAACTTTGCCTGCGGTGGAGAAGCCGTTGAACTGCTTGATGCCTGTCAAGATCCCATGCCAGAGGTTTGTGCAGTCGTTGGGGACCATGCGCTTTATATTTTCTCTAGCCTTTTCTTTATTCGCTTCCGTCATCACCTCAAGACCCTGCAGAGTCGTGACGGTGCTTGCAAAGGTTACGATGGATAAGCGGTCCCTCTCGTCCATAGTCTCAATGATTGTCAAGGAAGCATGCTTGACAAGGTCCAGCACTGACAGCCCACTGGCTTCACTAGCATCTTCTCCAGGGACGGGAGCGGCGCTACCCATGCTCCCAGAGACGTCAATGACCAGCACAATGTCACAAGGGACATGATGAGTTTCCACGGACGGCTGTCTAGGCGGTTCGACACTGACGAGTAGTTTTGACTTGGTGGGTGCCGGCGAAAGGCTAAGTCTCAAGGCATTGCCATTGCCATTGCCATCCTTTTCTCGGATCGGCAGGTCTAGGTCTTCTGCGTTTCCTGTTAATGATATTCTCTGTAGTTGTTAGCTTGGTCCTGATCGGTTAACGCTAATGTTCGAATAATTACCATTTTGGGCAATTATAGTGCAAGTGCTCCAGACGTCCAAATTGCTTGGAAACAGACAGCAGTACAGATTCTGTAAATGTCAAGGAAGCAAGGGAAGCGACGGCAGCGTCAATCTTATGAGTTTCATCGTGGGTCGCAAACCGTGGCGACTTGCAGAGCCAACGCCAATCTCTCTCTGTGGCTCGGCAGATGACGACCGCCACCCGGCTCAGCTCCATGCCACCAACACCTGTCATGCCGGTGCGAGCAGAGCAGGCTGTTTTTGGGGCAGACACGAGTGGCGCCCAAGACGAGCGCTGAGTGGCTCCACAGGGAGCCCAAGGCATGGGCATACTGTAAGGCTGATCCTGGGGACCATCTTTTAGGCTTAGTGGCGGACTGTCAGGGAAGACTCATGGTGAGTGAGCGACAAATGCTAATGCGTTGAGGCGCCACCAGCAGACCGTATTTGTTCGGTTTCTGCTTGGCTGAATTGAATGGCGTTACACCGTATCATGCGTATAATGCGGACAATGGGCGTGGTTCGGCGGGAATTAATCCACTTCTCCCGCCTTCATCGCGCGGGTTCCCATTCCCGGTGTTTCGTAGTGACAGTTTGTCCGAGCTGAAGCATTTCGTACATAATTCGTTTATCCCTTCATCAGTCTTTTGCGGCGGTGCGGGTGGGTGCTGATGCTCTCTGCGCGTCCCGTGGCGCAGCGGCCGTGGTTACGTCGCCTGTCGGAGTAAGTACGGAGTACCGTGTCATGGCATTGGCTGCCGCCAAGGCGCCAAATTGAATCCGGACGAGCACGGGTACTTGGACAGGGGCAAACAGCAGGCTGACCGCGCACATGCGGATCTTGCAAATCTGTTCCAGAGATTGCCAAGTTGGTGAAAAATGCGAGATGTATTCAGCTGCACCTGTTTGTGTAGCGGAGACGAGCGAATGTGCCTTTTCAGCTGGCGGGACCGTGGCCGGCGGCCGAGTTTGCCTGTGGCACCTGGCGGCGCCGGCTGGCAGACTGGCAGACTGGCAGACTGGCAGCGTTGGCGCACGACAATGACAAACGGCGGCGTTTGGAAATATTTACCCGTGTCATTCGGCTCTGTCATCATGCATTCCAAAATTAGAAGCTGAGGAGCAAGAACCATTAAAGCCTCGTAGTTTTGGCTACGAAAATGAGCCTCGTTGTCCGCGGCGTATCGTCCTATACGTACCCAATTGCGTACACTGCACAGCGACATATGCATCTCGGTAAGCAGAGTCGCATCTTGGATACGCCCGACGCTGATCGCTGCACTACGAAGCACGAGATCTGCCACCATGGCAGACTTGCATGTATACCACTAATAAAACACAGCGCTACTTCACTACCGTTTTTGGAAACCCATGTCAGGGGGCTCCATCAAAACTGTCGCCATTGCCAGTCATCTTCGACAGGCATACTTTCATGGCTTGCAGTCTTGTCGTATTCGCATAGGTGCGGCTCGTTGCCAGCGGCTTTCGGACTCGACTGCTCGTCGCGATCCAAGGTTGACTACCAGGCTATCAACAGCCAGGAATAGTTTGATACTCAACCACGACTCCACAACATTCCCACAACTTGCAGCTGGAGAACAAGTGCCATGGAGACGGTTCATGGCTGTTTTAATCCAGGAAAGATGAGCGAGATGCCTGAATGCCTTGTGAAAGCGAGCGTGACTGACTGATACGGTATCCAATCCCAAAGCCAAACAACGCAAGTGAGGAGCCAGCATGCTTCGGTGCCATACAGAATTTCACGTGCTAAACATTTTCCAATATAATTGCATCTAAAATGAAAGCTAACATAATACGTATAATACATTTGGGTCCTTCAGCCGCTCATAAAACAAAAAGCCTGGAGCTCCGATGTGGGTCAATACGGCATCTCCGGACCCTTCGGAGATGGTACTGGGCAGTTGACCCTGCATGCGGCCAGAATATCATTGTACAGTATATCTTGTATTGTCCGGCAGGGCGTTCATTTGCCTATTTAGAGGCGTTCATAAGTTCGGGTGGAGGTCACATCACCGATACAGTTGGTAACCATCAAGTGCGTGTCCTTGTACTCTCGCGTGCTGATGACGTCCTTGCCGTCGCCGGGCTTTTGGGTGTAAACCCACTTGTCGTCTCCCTCGGCAACAACGAGGCTGGTTACGGTGACTCCATCCTGGCGCTTCTCCTCAAATTCTTCGCCAAGCTTGAACCTGACCTCTGAGGTGCTCAGCGCGGAACTTGTGATGATGCGCCACTCTTCGTCGCCTTCTTGAATGATTTCCATCTCCGGACTCGTGGACTGGACAATCTTTCGCTTGATGTAGCCTAGGCCTGAATAAATCTAGCGTTAGCTATGAGAGGAGGGCTGGAGAGGTGTAGTAAGCTCGTACCAATGGCAGCAAGAAACTCGTCAAAGTTGTCGCTCTCGGTGAGCTTGTACCTTCCGGAGATGAGGTCGGCGACGGCCATTTTTGCGGTATAGTTTATAGAATCAGTTGAAAGGAATGAGAAGCAGATAATTAGACACTACTATTTTAACTATTCTAGTATCGTTCTTTGCCAACCTTATAAACTTTTTGACTTCACATGGCCATCACATGTCCGCTAGTTTGACAGCTGATAGAGTCCGACTAGTGGGCGCTAGGGCGACTGTGGGGGATGGGGTAAGTGAGGGGTTTCAAATAGTTCGGACCACCAAAATATGGCCCCCTACAGCTTGAAAGAGAAAACTGCTCCGGAACCTGGGCCAGGAACAGGTTAGATGGGTCTGTCCCGAGGCCGTGCCAGCCTTCTAGCGAGGGCGTCTGATTGGAGACTGTAGAGGCTATGCCACGGACGTTGGCTGAATTGGCAGAGTGCGCCGACGAGCGCGGAGCATTAAAGGAGCTGCGTTTGTTTCATCCACTCTTGACTCGTGAACAGAAATTCATGTGCAAAGTCGACTTGGCACCCTCAATCGTGGTGCCGCCCTTTAGAAACTGCTGCAGAGCCTAGTCAGGAACAGCAACTAGTAGCAACCCAGGTTGACCAGAGGCCGGGTTCGTGACCAAACTCTCATTGCCCGAATACATCACTCACGAACTTCAAATACTTTTTCTGGCATAAATTTTGCGTTTAAAGTCTGAATATACAAAGCGAGAAAGTCTCAGCGGGAGTTGATACAACGCCGAGGCTGGCGGGCTTGGGTGAGTAAAGGTGCTCGACCAAAAGCAGGCGCTTAATGAGCCGCGGCATAACTGCCATAATATTAAATGTCTGCCCCCTATCTGTTTCATCTACATGCCATATTCGGAGCATTGTAACTGTTTGGATAAATGGCCGAATCTATTCTATTAATAATAACTTACCCGTGCGCCAATCGCGATAGACGGTAGTTTGCGGAGGAGACTGGCTACAATTGGGGAAACCAGCACCGAGGGTGCAGCCAGCTGGGCATGAACCGTCGACACAGTCAGGTGACTGGTCTGGCAGCTGTCGGAAGCTGGCACCAGCAAACAGGCCGTTTTAAAATACAGCATGATTGCTGAGGAGATGATTTGCCCATATTACTCTGTCATACAGCAGCTAAATATTCAACGATGTCATTTACCCGTTCGAGACCTGCAGTATCGCCTCGTTCATTAGGTCACCGCACACATACGGACCATAACAGCCCAGGAGCACGACAAGCCCGCCGACCAAGCCAGTGCATCGATCTGCTTGGGTCATTCGCCGCTCCTCACAGGCAACAGGCAACAGCCAAAGTCACACAATGCGCATTTCCATTACAGCTCGCTTTGTCCATCCCAAAAGAGGGGGTGCCAATGCTAACTAGAGCTTCCCCGCATCGACAGTGGCAAGCTAGCTGGACGCCATCGCAGCCAGCTCACTGCAGGCGCGATGGTCTGGACTGGACCCCAAGCTAGCCGTCATCTCGAGAGGGTGTGTTGCATATCAAAGAATGCGCAAGTGGTAGATGCGGATGCAGAGGAGAGTGTTCCTCACACCGAAACCTTGAGGCGGCAGGTGGCGACCGCGTCGTCTTATCGCCGCATACCACAACACGCGGCCGCGTCTGGGCTGCGTGCGCACATGCTAAATTGAGGACCCCCGCTACCCTGACAATCTGCCGCCTCACAGCTTTGGACCCTGCGAGCTGCGAGCTGCGACCCTGCGACGAGGATCGTCATGCCGTGTCGCCACCGACAGCGATGACTCCCACAGTCGCCAAGCTACGCAATAGTGCATTGCATTGTATGCCCTACGAGTACGAGTAGCTCCCAGAACGCACAAACATCGGTCACCAGAGAAATCAGCCCACCCACAGTCAGCGCAGTAGTGGAGCGGCTACTGACGTAGCGTTTGGACGCGAAACCTGGTGTTGCGGCTCTCCAGTATGATCGTCCACATGCAAGCTGGCAACGAGGCCCATGACGTTGTCCAATCCCGAGCGCTCATTTCCAAGACACAAGACGCGGCACCAGGGGCGAGCCAAGGCATTATTAGATCGTGATGCAGAACCAGCCCAAAATATGCGACACTACCCTCTGCCGTACCCCCGAAATCTTACTGCTGCGAGCAGGGAAAGTTTGGTGCTGGAAAGTGGCCGGGGATTGGCGGCTTTGGATCCAAGACAAGCCCTGGGGGGGCATGGATTGGCTGCCCACGCCCCGCCGGCTCATGGCTGGGCGCCCAACCAGCTTTCACGGCTTACAACCCCAGACTAGATGGTCGCAAGCTGCCCCCAAGGCAGCCAACCAGTGGCGTTGCAGCTGCTGATACAGGCCGCTTCTGGCATGCCTTGACACTGGGAAATGCGTCATACCATGCCGCTTAGCACTACCAGTCCCCATGGCGTCCCAAGTTGCATGCACTGGGCGCATGGAGGGCAGACGAGGGTGGCAGCCAGCGGCTTCTGGTTGCCCATTTCCGTATCTCCAGGGTCCACGAAAATCTTAGCTTTTCGGAGCTTGACGCGAGACGCCCACCCATGAGCCAAAGTGCACCACCATTTTCTACGGGTACGCACCCTCACCCGGAGCCAGAGCTTCCGGTCGCCGGCATGTCGGACGTGTTTTCTCGGATGGTGTACGCCTCTTTCGACTCACACACAGACAAGGCTCAGCGTCCTTGCTAGCGTGTGACTGGTTGACTTTAACTCACGAAGCAAAAGTGGTGTGGTCGGTTTTTGGAGTGACTTGTGGCGTGTGTTCCGGTTTCCTCCGTCCACTTCGCCCCTCTGTAGAGCAGAGCGACGCCCGCAAAATCGCCAGCGGGCGGGCGGCGACATGCACTGATGGGGGTCCGGTTGGCTGCTCAGAGCACCATTCCCACATGCTTTTTGGGCATCTCTAAGCACCGTCATGCTAGCAGGCTACTAGCCTTTGGGCCAGCGGCTCCTTGGGCCCACATGCCGGCCCTTTTTGCGGTAGCCGTCATGCACCACCACGAGAGCCTGCGCAGTACCGGACGGATGATACAGGCGTGAAGGGTGCGGGTACGCAGCGTGTCATTCGTGGTTGGTTTGCGCTTATCTTTGTGGCCTTGGTTTTTGGCTTTTCGCCAGGGCGCGCCGCGTCCCGTCTCTCTGGCACATGGGGTATAAAGAGCCGTATCTCCCATTTCCCACCTCTGTTTTAAGCTTTTAGTTTCTTTCGTTATTACATTTTTCTTTTTACCTGTTTCGAAAGTCGATATCGATTCAAGTCACTTATACACTCACACTGCGCATAGTCGACATCACCACCAAGACTACGCACCACCGCAACACAACCACCACCTTCAACCTTTCTACCAACCCGAACAAAAAAAAACAATGCCTGCCTACGAGTACTGCTGCAAATGCGGTGGCATGATTGTCATCAGCACCACCTGCTCCAGCTGTGGCCACAAGCAATGCACCGAGTGCCCTGCCTCGTAAGGAGCAGAGGCTCTCTCTCTGTGTCCGTACCGGCCGGCCCCGTTTCGCGCGCCACCTATCAGAGCGCGGCGCTCTGCGACAGTCCTTATCGCACCACACCTCGAGGCTGGGGTCGCTGCGAATCACGGGCGCCACGACTGGCACTACGCAATGAATGAATTTTTTACGGGTCTGACCATCAGACATTGTACGCCTATTCTTGTGTATGTATACCGCATTGCAGGACAGCGACGAATGCATCTCGGACCGAGACTGAGCGTGAGCTGACCTGGCTCCCCGCGAGCAGACACTCACGCATTTCATGACATCTCGGCGACGGCGAGCGCATCACAGCACAGGTCGGCCATGACAGATTCCGTTTGAAGGAAATGTTCATGACGGGGACTATTTACGGATTTCTCTACGATGCGAAATGGCGTTTTGAACTTGGAAATTGTTTCTTCTTTTCTTTCCTTTTCTTTTCCGCACTGTTAGCGAAAGATACCACCGAAAGGCGCTCTATGAATTGATTCATTTCACTCTTCTCAAGCCTTGACTTGTTGATTTACTGGTTTCATGTCCCTTGATGTTTCTGACTTTGAGCAATGTGCTTTTGAATTCCTGCTGTTTTTTTGTTGTTTAACTTCCAGGAAACGACGACAAAACAAAAACACAGTACGCCCATCTGAATCTCATCCAAGGCAGCAGTCTCCTCACCTCAAACGCCGAACCGCGAGCGTCGGCCCCTCGCAAAAGCCTAACACCTAACAGGCCTAACCCATCTCATTGGCCGCGCTAGCCCGCCTTCATTACCACCTACCATGCAGCGCACGTGCGGGGCACATCTGCAAGCCCGTTCCCAGGGGCCTTATCAGTGGAGATTTTCGTGCGCCCAGTCTTACATACGGACTACCGGGGGCCGCCAGCACCGCTTTTCGTCTGGCACTACTCCGTATGTATTTTGTGCCCTGCGCAATGCCCCATGGCAAATTACTCGTTCGCGTCTGGCTGGTATAGGCAAAGCTTTGCAAAAAGAGCCTTGACACCCCGGTATTACTGCGAGAGGGCCCGCATGCACGATGACGAAGGTTTTTTTGTTTTTGGTACGAGGGACCAGGTGAGGTTCAAGTGGGGTGAGAGAACGGCAATCTTTTGTTGAATCCGGATGAGAGATGGGGAAATCGTGCGAAGCGAAGGGGACTTTTTGTTTGTTCGTCTGGGCTGAATGGCTGGTCCCTTGATTTTGGGGGTCGGTTGTACGTCATAGTATGAAAGTTTGTGAAACGCCCCGGCAGGCGGGAAGATGATGTACAATGAGTAATGCAAATAATGAAAATTGAACTGGTCTCCCAGTGCTACCTTGAAAATGCCTGTGTGTAGACAAGACCGCGTCATTCTAAGAGACGAAAAGAATGCCTATGGTATTGCATTTGGCAGCTTTGTACGTCGCTCGTGTTGCAGTTGTAGATGTGATGCCTGTATGTGACCACAATCTCGGCTTTGGCTCGCTTTGAAGCGGGTGATGAGTGCAGAGCCAAATTGGCAGCCGCGAGACTAGCTTACCGGAGCGCTAACGGTGACTGGGCTTTACGGCTGTCAGATTCATTTTCGATTACTGACTCGAGACTATTTCTTGCCATCGCTCTCGGAATGTTTAGGTCTGTAGAGCCCTGAGATGCTGAACGGTGCCTGGCGATTCTTCAATGTATGGCCAAGGATGCAATCGCCTGAGATGACAGCCTCATATTACGCAGCAAGACTACCATACCAGTGCCGTTAACTCCCGCCTTGAGATCTCCTGTGACATCGTTCGTGTTTCCCTTTCTACCTCCATATAGACCCCGGTATTGTACTTGTCACCAAGCTTCCTAGCTACCTGCCGCAGTTAGAAACACAGCACCGTGAGCAAAACGTAATATATCTTTATTTTTCGCCCTAATAATCCCTAACCATGGTTATCGTCGACGTCTTGACATCCCTCTCCGCCACCGCAAAGCCCAACTTCTCATAAAACCGCACCACCTTTGCATTCTCCCCTCCGACCCCCAGCCAGACACCCTTCCCACCCTTCCCTTGCGCCTTGAGCCCATCCACCAGCGCCTCGAGCAGCTTCCTGCCCCAACCCTGGCCCTGAAACTCGTCGAGCACGTCAATGTGCATGGTGGCGCGGTAGCCGCGGGCGAGCATGTCCTCGTTGCCCTCGAGCAGCAGCCACCGCGGGCTAAACGCCAGCTGGGAGAGGCACAGCTCGGCGACACGGCCCGTGTCCGGGTCGATCCAGGGAGCCCGCGTCTCGAGCTGCTCGGCCGTGGGCACGAGGCGGATGTCGCCCTTTTCGCGGCCGGTGCCGTGCAGCACCGAGGTCACGTAGGAGTCGTAGGCGGCACAAAAGGAGGCCGTGTCCGGGCAGCCGATGCAGTAGCCTACCGCGCGACCCGTGCCGTCGTCGAGGACGAAGCACGTCGAGGGCGAGAGGTGCGTGTACTGGTGCGTCCAGATATATGGCGCCAGACGCACGCCGGGCTCGGACGACTTTAGTGATGAGGGGAGCGTCTCGCGGCACTGCAGTGGGGGGCTTTGTTAGTGTCTTTTTATTTGGGTTCTTCGCGAGATTCAAGCTGGCAATTGTTTGCCTTGTTGGTGGTAGAGGGTATAAGGGTAGGGGATAAGGCATGGGGTGAAGCGTACAATGTGCGACATGTTGTCATAGTCGGCATCTTTGTATAGACGGATAAAGGCCATGGCGGGCAAGGCAGTGCGTACACAAACCGGGACCACTAGCAGAGAGGCTGTATTGTTTCTGGGGACTGCACAAATATGTATGAAGCTTTACAAACAGAAGATATGCCCGTAAACGTAATTTTGACGCGAGTAAGGAAAGGAGGGAAAAAGGAGCAAGTCGACTTCTGAACAGGTCACGTCCGTTCGACGCCAGCTACCTAAGAAAGCAGGCCGACGACGAAGTTGGGCTGGCAGTGGAGTTAAGCGCCGGCTGGCCCGTCCAACGTCAAGCAGGCAGAGGAACAGCGCAAAACCCCCACCACCGCGCGGTCTTGTGTATGTACTAGAGGAGTACCGGCGTGGGGGAAGGCCGCGACACCACCAGCCCACAAAGCGATGGACGGGTGAGATGTAACAATCAAGTCCCACACTTGTCCCACCTCTCTTGGGGACGTTTTTCTCTCTGCTCACATCTCACTTTGCGTCTGGCCGCCTCATGACGGCCGCGAGAGGTTGAACGAGGACCAATCGTTTTTCGTGACGTCTGCCGCCTTGACTCTTTGCGGCTTGTGTGAGACAGAGAGGCAGGTAGGTTGACGGGGCTGAGTGATTGACTAGCCTCACTTTTGTATGTAAGCTACGAACAAATCATGCCTACTCGTAGACACGCCTTACTCTTTGGCTATAAGAGCACTATGGTATTGCGCCCCGAATCCTGCATCAAAGACGTCCGGCCGTCCGGCCATGTACGGCCAAAGTCGCCGGCGAACCCACCACATCACGGCCCGAGGCTCCGACTACAAACAAAGTACGCGACTCGAGCTTCCCATTGTTCCGTAACAACATGTTGCCCATTATGTCCTCCCTTTGTCCATGTACCGGTGAATCAGCCGAGTTGATCCCCTCACATCAGATCTCACCCCGTCACCGACATCGCCTCGCTGCGCGGTCATTCCTCATCTGCATCTCCTCAATCATATCCGCCGCCCACGCCTGCACCGGCTGCTGGCGATCATAACAAGTGCCTTCTCAAAAAGCATTATTAGTGCCCTCCTTTTCCAGTGTATCTCATAAGACATAAGCTCGCTTACGACAGGGAACATTGCTGCCCCAGAAGAATTAGCCAGATAAACTCGTCACCGCCGCAAAACGTTCCAGCAAAAACTCACTACTCAAACCCTTCCACCAACGCGGGAGGACACAGCGTCTCCGTGCGTTTATACTCGATGCAGAATTCTTTAAACGTGACGATTTCATGCCCGCACGTGTATACATTCTACATTTGGATTCAGCCTCACCGAGGCCGGGGAAACACGGCCCCGCGACAGGCAGTCATGTTAGTCTCGTGATGGAGCTTGAATATCAACTGCGCATCAACATCAACTCACCAGTGTGTGCTTGCACATATTCATCACAACGTTCCCAAGCGTCAAAGCTTGTTGTCTTTTGTTTTACTGAATTCAGGGCTTCATGAAGGAAAAGGGATCAACCACCGTATATAGCAAGCTGCCTCGCTCGTCACACTATTTTTTCCGTCCTAGAGTCGTACACCCTCGCGTAACCCGGACTGTTTGCCTCGTCTGGGCTGTGTGACATTGTCCCGCAGGGCTCAAGTGAATCCTGTCCTGCAAGTGACCTGCGCCCTGCCCCCATCGCGTAGCTTCCAATGCACATGTCCGTGACGCGATAGACATTCTTCAAGAACACTGCGCATACGACGGACGGATAGCTGCAGGTGAACCATTGTTCTGGCGTCTTGCAGTATTACACTACAAAATAATGGCGTAAGAACCAAGTCAACCCTCCATGTCATTCACCACTCGGATCCGCTGAGTCAAGTTCCACTCTTCAATTGCTCTACTCAAATGTTCTACACATGCTAATTTTGGTATCATCCGTCCACTCTGTAAGGTGTGCTCCGACTTTCTCGCTAATGCATCCCATGCTTCCTTCGTCTTAAGCTAATCCTTGACACGATGCCCAAGCTGCAACAAATCGCATAAAAAGGAGTGATGAATCAAAGTCCAGCCTGATTCCCATTCGCCGGTACCCATTCTGATATCAAGTGCTCAAACAAATCAAGATACTCCGTCTGCCCGCCAAGCTCGCAATGAAAGTTTTCCACGTATTAAAAAACAAAACAACAAAAAAAATGTCAAAAATGAAGCAGCTGAAGCCGTCAGACTCGTTTTGTAGAAAAGGGGTAACAAGGTAAGAAATGTGGCTCGTAGATTGGCCCAAAAAAAAAAGAGGATAAATGGGAAGGAAAGAATGAAAAGAAAAGAAAAAGAAAAGGTGCTCCGTCGCAAGCAAATCCCTTTTCGGGTTGCCCTCAAACTTTGCGTAGTATTACAATGATTGTGAAGATGTATAGATTTCGGTTGTATTCGTAATGGTGCGTCGTAAGTGGTGCTGTTGGCCAGGGTATTTCGCGCAGTTTTGCAGTGCCACTTAGCAATCGACTCAAATCATGCCACCCGGCACGCTGCTGTTCGAGATGTTGGCGTGAGGCAGTGGTGGCCGGTAGGACGGTGCCGGTGGTGGATGCTGGCGGACTCTATCGCCATTGTGGTCACTGGTCGCTCTACGCAAGCGTTGGCGTTGTTGCTCGGATGCATGGACGTCCTCATGTCCGTTCGCCCCGTCTCCATTGACAGAAATGTGAGGTGCGCGGGCATCCTCACTGCGTCGACCAGCGCCTCCATATGGGCTCTTTCGTCGCGGGTTGATCGGCGGCAGTGGAGGGGCAACGTTCGGCGCGTGCAGATTGGGTGTCGATGCCGTGGCCCCAGGTAGGCCCGTGCCATGCTGACGCGCCTCCAGTCCATCCGAGTGCCGGTACGTAGGTTCAGAAATGTCTCTCCTCTTGCCCTTGGGCGAAGAGGTTGATTCTCCGTATCCTGAATAGCCTCGGTGAACCTCGGGACGCCGAGGTTCCCGTGCCTCGTTGCTCGAGTCAGAGCCACTGCGATCACGTTCCGGTTGCAGTGCCATTTGGCGGTTCGAAATGCCCTTTCGGTTATACATGGGCGGCGACATGCCGGGGTCGTGAGAAAAGGCGCGCTGTGCGTTGGGACGATCAGGCGGCGATCCGGGCTTCTGCGGCGAATGGCGTTGCTGGACCTCCATCTCCTTCATCTTCTGCAGCTCACGTCGGGCCTGGCGGAAGGCCTTGAGCCCAGCATGGTTGCCGTCTTCCTTGACCTGGGATGATGAGCCGCTGCTCTCGTTTGTCTTACCCATCGACTGGGCCGATGGGGAGGCCTTGACCAGCTTTCCGCTCTTGCTCTGCTTCAAATCACCTTGGTCACGGTCACCTTTGCGGTCAAAGAGCGAGGTGCGGCTCGACTTGGTTCTCAGAATGCCGAGTGCGTTGGATCGGGCGGCGGCAAGATCCTTTGCGGACTCTGAAGGCGGCAGCGGCGGCGTAGACTGTTCACTATCGGATTCGGCATACGACGTCAGCTTCTCGCGAACTCGGCGCGCTCCATCGGCCAAGTGTCGGGCAAAGTCATCCTGCTCTCGCCTCGTTACGCTATCCGCCCGCATGGGTCGACTTGTTGGTGTACCAGAACCACTGTTCATGCTGAATTCATCGTCATTCAGGCCCCAGCTGTGAGCATTTGTGTCGACGTGCCCAGCCGACCTGTTGGGCTCAGGGGAGTCAGCCTCGTGCGACGCTCCATTGGGCGGTTGTGAGTTGTCGTATATGGAGGAGGCGGTGCTCTGTGAGCGTAAATGCTGTCGGACCATCCCACTCAGGCCAGCTCCTACAGGCAGTGTTGGTGAGTCCTCCGGAGGCTCCTCCTTGAGGCGAGTATTTCCAGATTTATGCTTTCCTGATAGTGAAATCTCATCATCAGACGCCCGCGAAGAGAGCGAGAGAGGAGTAGGGAGGGCCGACTTTCGGAACGCAGGATGGTCGTTGTCGCTTGGGCGCTCCACGCTAAGCTGCGCACCTAGATTTGTGGCATAGTGAGGTGCAATATTAGGGGTTGAGGGCTCGTCGCTATCGTCAAAGAACGAGGACCCGTGGTAGTCCTTCTTGCCATCCCCTTTGGTAGGCATGTTGTCCGAAGTCTGGCGATCACGTCGATGCACAGATGATGATCGAGAGCGGGAAGCGTTGGCTGACGATCTAGAGACGCTTGAGCTGCGTCCGGTGGGAACATCTCGGTCTTGCTGCATCTGGCGCTGCCGTTGGGTATACTTGGAGTCGTCATATTGGTGAGTCGGCCTGTTGAACATGCCCATGGCGGTGGCTTTGCCTCGATCGTTGGGTTGAATGGGAAGCATTGGATGGTCGTCAGCTTCACTGATGGGCGGACTCAAAGGTGGGCTGACACCGTAGCTGGCAGGCTTTTGCTCGACTGGGAACTTGGCCGCTGCATCGCCTTCTTTAAATGGGTAAGGACCTGTTGATGGAGGAGTGAAGGACCGAAGATTAGGAGCACTGCCTTTCGTGAGGACAGTCTTCTTGTCCATTACCCGGTCTCCAAAGGTGGCATTTGTGGGTGACGGGACATCAGGTGTCCGGGCTGCGCGTCGCGATTTCGATAGGGTGTCCATCCTAGACAGCGCGGAAGATTGCTGGTCTTGCAGGTCTTGTGTGAGGCCTTGCTCATACAGTCTCCTTGTGCGTGTGAAATTTCGGTCTATGCTGGCCACAGAGTTTGTGGAGGGAGGCATCCCAGACTGCGCATCCTTGGCATTTGCAACCTGTGAGACAACGGACGTGGCCGCGGTTGAGTTGCGGCCCGCCGAGACGCCGGAAGAAGTTGTCGAGTTTGTTTCGCGGCGCTTATTGTATTCAAATGAAGCCTCTGGGTCAAACGAGTCCTCTTCTATCGACAGTCTCCCTCGCTCAGTTTGCCGCCATTTTTGAAAAGCAGACTGAGCAACATCGTCATCGTAGACAATTCGGCCACCCAAACCCCCACCCCCTTTTGAAGAGGCAGGCAGGCGGTAGATTTTCTGTCTGCCTCCGAACAAGTTGTTGCCGTCATTGGGTCGAGATCGACTCATTATGCTGCCACCGTTGATGGAGTTGCTCTCTGATGCTTGGGAGGAATCGACTCTGTGGAGGTTGGCGGCATTGATGGACTCTATTTCCGCAATGTCTTGTAGCCCTGAAATGAAGCCGTACTCCATCAACCTGGACTGACGCTTTGGCTGAAGTACACTGTCATCGCTGGCCTTACCAAGCTTTGAAAACGGGTCATCCTGTTCTCTCAGCATGGAGAATCGTGCCGAGAGGCCAGTCATGAGCAGGCTGGTGCGAAAGTCGTCGCTCGCGGGAAGAGCCGCGTCCAGATCCACATCTTTTTTGTAGTCGTTATCTTGGGTCTTTTTAGTCTTGCCAAACATTCTAAAGGGCCCTGACGACTCGTTGTCGAGGGAAGGGCGTGGCTCGGAGACCTCCTTCGTGCGCTTCTTTGCTCGAAACCGATTCATTGTGGTGAAGATGGAGTATTGGGTGTGAAGATATTCTATGCAATGCGGCCCTTTCGCTGTAATGGAGGGAACGGGTTACGCTTGATTGTGATGCGTTCGCACGCACCAAAGACTTGTCTGTGGGTGCGTTTGGTTAGCTGGAGGGGGTTCGCATATATTGTTGCGGGCGAGGAAGGCAAGTCACAGCCACGACTACAGTGGGCTGGAAAGTGACAGGCAGCAGAGCCAGGCCGAGTTGCCTTGCCTGGTGTGAACGAATCGTGATAGTTTTGCCAGTTTTATTGTGTCGTGGGAGGGCGGGCTGAGCTGGGAATGTTGAGCGTCAAGAACTCACCGTTGGGGCAGGCCGTATCAGGAGATATCAGTCAGCAAGGTGACTCGAGGACGCAAAATACCTGCATGGGCTGGGGCGTGAGAGCGCAGTCGGTCTGGGTCGGTCGTTGTTCGTGGGTTCGTCTCTCAGGGAATTCGCGGTGAATCGAGAAGGATTGGGCTACCTCGTGCCGAGTTGCGGCAGCGCGACGACTACCTAGCCGAGCACAGGGGAAACGAGGCAGGGCCGTAGATGGAGTGCGTTAGGCCAGGTCCAGGCAAAGTGCACGGGCGAGGTGAAGAGCAATGCCAGATCGAGTCAGCCTGGTGGAAAGGGCAGACAAAGGCAGGCAAATATCAAGCCGTCGTCGAGGTTGAAGAGAGACGATCCGGTATGGTCGTTGGCGCTTGGAGGAGAGGGTAGAAAAGTTTGGGGGAGCCGGGGCAGTGAGCGAGAACAGTCAGTCAGTCGCACGTCCGAGGGCAAGAGAGCGGGCCGGGGTAGAAATTGGGGAGACGCAAACTGGGCGGACCTGAGCAAGACCAACAAGGGGATGGGGTGGGTTTGGGGGGGACCCGCGGGCCGTTTGTCACTGGAACTGGAATTGCTCACAAAATTGTATGCTGGGTGGTACCTTCTGTAGGTACCTTACCTACCTACTCGTACTCTGCAGGTACGGGGAAGCACCGTATCATCACTCTAATGGTACATGTACTCGTACCTTGCAGCACCACTTGGGTAGCACCAGGCACCGGTGGACGTCCACTTCCATCCTACCGTACGGAGTACAGTACTCGCAAAGGGGGCTCCCCTGAGCGAGTACCTTTGGCGAGGACACGGGTACCTGATGCCCACTAGGGGGCCCCTGGCTCCCACCACTCAGCGCTCTAATACCAGGACAGTTAGAGCCAAAAGCCTGCCATTGTGCAAGGACAGAGGCTGTAATGGAGGGTGGGGCCAGGGGGAACTCGCTGGGGTCACGGCGGGGGGGTGTGCGCCAGACTCACCTGGCGCGTGCCAGAGCAGAGCTAATCCGAGCCCCAATGGTATGTGTGGTACCTGGACGGAGTAAGGTGCGAGTACCTGCTGGACGGGGGCGAGAATGAGAGTGGCCATGTCTCTTCTCTTCTCTTTTCTGACTCTGTGCGCAAAGAGTGTACGGAGGTATCTTTTTTTTCTTTCTTTCTTTTTGCGTCTGTCTGTACGGAGTACCACCACGATTTGAGTACTCGCCGCAGACGGTCAACCTAGGCAATAGGACACCGGTTCTCTGGTGCAAATAGGTGAGCACTCCCTTGCTGCTCTTGAACCCTTTGATGCTACCTTAATAGGCAAAGGCGCCATCAGTCTACCAACCTTACGATGGAGGAGGCATCTTACTCGTGCCTCCCTACCTACAAGGTACGGAGTATAATTAGCCTAATTCGGTTCTGGGATTAGTCCCCTAATCGCCTCATTCAGCCTGGCGTGTCTCCTTTGGGAAGTCCCGTCATGCGATGAAGAGAGTACGACGTCGTAGTCAGGAAGCTGCCACCCGTACGTGTCCTGGTAGCGCCTACCTAAGGTACTGTAGGTAGGTACTCCGTACTGACAGTCAACTCGTAGGTACTTGCGTCGATATGGAAACCGCTCCTGTCGACAAGGTACCCCAAATGGAGCCAATCTTGTTGCCAGCTGCGTCGAGTCTGTTTGTCATTGGCCTGCCACTTGCCGCTTCATGCTCTCCTTCTCTCGGTGCAAACGAAACACCAACCGTGGTACAAACGCCATACTAATACATCTACTCGTAGTAGTGCCATAGTACGGGTATTCGCACCAAAACACTTGGCTCAGCCCAGTCCCATCTGACGGTGCGGCTCCTCCCACTCCCGAACGCACGAGCAGGTCAGTGTGGAACCGAGACTGCCAGCTCTCGGACTACGGAGGCGTTTGCTGCGTCTCTTCTGTGATACATTTTTGCTATTTCCAGTACGCTGTGGCGGCCCGCGAGACGCGGATTGCAGCAAGACTATGACTCTGGAGCTGCTGATTCCGGAAAGACAGCGATACGAGTGTGCCGCGTCCTTGTCCTTGTCGCCGGACCGACCCATGATGGATCTACGAGTACATCTCGGCTCGTCCCTTTTCAATTTCTCGGCTCCGTGTACCACGTCGAACAATGTCGAACAATGCTGACTCCTCCGCCTTTAATCTCGCTTTTTGCGGCTCGATCCTCGATCGTTTCGATGGCCCCCGACGCAATATGGTCTTCGAGCCATGGAGCATACGAGTAGCGGACTGGAATAAGACCGTCGGCCAAGGACAGATTTTACAAGCTTCAGCGGCCCGCCCCAATATTATTCGGGCGACAGGTCATCTATGGCAGTGGACGCCTACGAGTATACTTAAGCACGGCCTCGACAGGGCCACGGCCTTTGCACGCGTGTATCCTAGCGTGCCATACTGACAGAAGAGCCTCTTTCCTTCACGTTTACCCCGACCGGCTTCAAAAAAGGGCAAATGTCCCTGCAAAGTGTTAATCGGCTTGCATACTCGTACTCCCTGTCTGGTCGCCAATACCGCCTTCAGCGGCCCGGCGGGGCCGCTTGCATGGCAGGGCACCCGCATGCCCACATACAGATGGAAACAAGGCGTTTGTTTTGTTTGTCTGACCGTTGGGAATGCAGCGATGGTTTCTTTTGCTCTGCGAATATTCCTACGCAAATGTATCAAAGCATTGCCGCGTGCTTCTCCTGAAATGTGCACGGCCCTAATTCCCACTTTGCGCATGCTCCCGTCCCTAAGCCGGGGGACAAAAGCAATTATGGCTCTAGTAGCGCAGTTTCGAGTAACGGTCGGCTTTCTGGTACATCGAGGACTACCGCGCTAATGCACGACCAGATTTGCAATCGCATCTGGCGCATTGTCCTGTTTGCAATATCTGCGACCAGAAGTACAGCCACACGCTTGATTTGACTCTTTTCCCTTCCTGCGCAGACCAATCGCAAGTGCGACGGCATGTTGCCAAAGCTCTTGGTAACCCGGGACGGCGGTGCAGAACAGCGGACAATACGGAGTACGGAGTACAGCGCCACATTATACTAACCCTCACTAAAGTCAGTATTGCCAATCTAGCTTACTCGTATGCTACTCCAGTTTCCGGGGCAAATGAACCTGACTGACGCAGTTCGGCCGAAGCAGAGGGACAGGTGCAGCCGGCTTGCCCTCGGAACATTCTTGTACGCATCGATGCTACTATGAGTACATACTCGTAATAGTACATAGTACGTGCTATGTGCCTGTCTGTCCAAGGGACAAGCAAGCCTTTGCTACTTGGCCGGGACAAGACATTGTTGCTTTTTCGACCGACCTAATACCATGGTACTTGTGCTGCGCGGGGCCGCCAATTTCTCGCTCTGGCGGGTTAAAATAAGAATGATGGCATGTGTCTTGGACCACTCTGGGGCCAAAATTTCATGGATGTCATCCCCAACGGACCGAACACTAATAAAAGTACGAGTAGGTTGCCGCGGGTACTTTCGCCCAAAGCGACGCCTACAGAGCACTCCCATGTACTAATTGTGCAGCACATACGGAGTACATAGCATGAGAAGAAGCGAGGTGATTCTCTTTAGATGCTCAGATGCTCCTCGTACTACGAGTATGTACATAGTATATACGAGTAGCACATTGCTGGTAAGTGGGAACAACCCGATACTGTTGCGGGCAGAAGAGCTAGCCAAACTGCCCCAACCCATAGGGAATCAAAACCATCTCAAGTTCAGACACGCATCTTACCATGTATTAGGCGGCGGGCGTGGGCACAGGAGGCATGATACAAGACTACTCGTAGACTTCGCTTCTCACAAACAGTTGCAAGGGTACGACAGGCTTACGAGTACGTTTCTTGTTTCCGCTTTGCTGCACTGTGATAATGCTTCGCTTCCTTCTGCAGATGCCCATCGCCGGGCGGCGAGGGCCACGAAAAGAAGCGAAGGTGGGCCTGGGCCTGGCACTCGGCTCTGTTGGTGGATTCCGCGTGCCAATCATACGGCTGTACCTGGCGCTTGCCCCGTTTGGGCGTAGCCAGCCCCTGACTTAACGTGGCTGCAGGGGGTGTGCCTGCGTGAATTGGAGGACCAGGCACATCACGGCCCTCTGCCACTGCCATCGCTAGTCTGCGGGCCAGTTCGACCATGCGCAAGGGCATTTCTTAGATTGTACTGCCTTCGTCCGAGTAAGCTACATCTCTGATGCCTCGCCATTACCATCCAATAGGCAATTCCTCTAATATGCAACCCGGGCGGAGTTGGCTGTGCAATTCCTCCAGGCCACCGGCAAACTCTGGCGCCACGCCCCGTGGAGCTGAACTATCGGGACGCTAGCGTCGGTACGGCGGACGAACGACATGGATTTTCCTGTCGGTCCAGGCCACTGGGACCTAGGACGTGCCACATTTTGCGACGAGCATCCGGGTAATACTGTGTGGAACAGCAAGCTACAGCGGTCACTGCCGTGGTCCCAAGTACCAAGGTACTACCACAGCCTTCCACGAGTAACATGAGTGGTCGAAGATGATCACTGCGGGGGCCGAGATGGTGGTGCGGCCATCAAAACGAAACGACGGATGGGTTTGAGGCACACTTTGCGGTTATTGTACTCGTACGGCGTTGGCCATGGGCTCGGCTTACCCCGTCACGATGCTGTGTCCATCTATGTGTGCGAGCGCGTCTGAGTGGCCGCCGCCTGCCTCGCTAATTATTCACAGCTGCGCAGAACATGTTTCCAACTCGTCAGTGAGATCTAGCTCCCACAGGGTAGCGTTTTCGGCATCCGCGCGGCTTCAAGTGTTAGTACAGAATGTATTCCGCAGGCGCATTGTCCGCTGGACCGCAGCTTGTTCAATTATACCAATAATGAGTTATCTGGAAGGCCAAATAACCCGAGGTACAAGTACTCAGAAAAGCCAGCGACGGGAGAGACACTTTGAAGAAGTTTATCTGCGTGCTTTTCGCAGGGTACTAAAATACATGGATTGTCGTTGATGCACATGGGTACCGTTGCGCTAATATTGGTATCCCCTCACAATGAGTGGCCCATGGCACTCTGAGCACCACACCTTACCGGTCGTCTTAGTAATTCTCAAGGTACGACAGCACCGTAGTATCTGCGAATGCGGAGCTGCTCGGAGATGCTATGGCTCGTACGGTGGCATACGATACAGTCTGGCAGTGTGCGTCCATACCGCCAATGAACGCGACCGATGGGAAATGTGGAAATTCCATGCCACCCGAGAAGCAAATTCACCAATGACTAGAGGTTGTGTACCTGGAACACGGCGGGTTCTAGCGGTACACACGCCCCCTCCAGCATCAGCAGATGGCTTTGGCGCTAACAATGCCACTCGTCCAGCTCAAACAGTGGTGGCAATTTCCGCACTGGCGGCCGCATTGGAGTTGTTTAGTCGTGCACTGGCAAGTTTCCTCTGTCCCCTTCATCTTGCATGCGGAAGACTGATGATCTCACGAGTGACGGCTTTTGCCACGGCAAAATCCAAACGCACGCACAAAGCAACAAGTAGTCCTTTTCTTTTCTTGTTTTTGGGCCGCCTCCGACAAGAAATGGTCGCATGACGGCATCGATCTGTGTACTCGTACTATTATTGCTGCTCCATACTTTCATGCTATGGTACATGCCCAGCCAAGCTCCTTACTTTCCACCAAAAGGAGAGACAATACCCCCTACAGGTCGGCCCTCACAGCGTTGGGGTGAGACAAGATCTCACGCTACGGCTCAACTCGACTAAATAAACAGCCCCAGGTTGGGGACAGGCGACGCGTTTGGCGCGTCTGCTATGTCGCGGGGTTTACATGATGACATGCAACTGATACCAGGCTACGGCGGCGTCTCTACAAAAGTGTCTACACCAAGCATGCGTGGCAAATGCGTGCTGTATGTATGTCAGGCAGGGCCTCTTGCAGCACAGACGAGTAAACAAAAAAAAAAAAAAAAAAAAAAAAAAAAAAACATGCACGAAAGCTCGGAAAAAGACAATAAAAAAAAAAAAAACAGAACCCCACCACAAACCCCACACCCCACCACAAACAAAAAACACAGTCCACCAGATCAAATCACCGACAAATCAGTTCCTTCCCCCATCACTCTACCTCATCTCACCACCTACTCCATCTCTTATCCCTGCTCGCCACAACCACCCACACCCACCAACTCACCCCACACACGGCTTG
>PXYN01000312.1:0-18805 GCA_003056585.1 Lecanicillium sp. MT-2017a
TAAATAGAGACGCAGTCGAGAGTAATGTGTGATGCAACGCAAGGAACAGACAGCTGACTGCAGTGTGCTGGGTGTCTGCCCGCTACATTCAACGTGTGCGCTCGAGATGCAGAATACGATAAGTAATGAACATAATTAGAGTATACACGTCGTCAAGAGGCACTGAGAGAAGAAAATGCAACTGGGAGAAATGACGAATAAAAAGGAGTCGAGTGCGGCTAAGGTGGAGGAGCTGGATATGTGGTGGGGGGGGGGGGGGGGGGGGGCGCTCTCTCAAACGAAAGTTGTTTCCACTTTATTGATATTAGTTACTCCATTTGTATCGTATTCCGAGGCGTTGGACTCTCATAATCCACTGTCGGGAGTTCCACTCACGAGCCCCGCCTACAATAGTATCCGTATTGCTCCACCACTCGACAAGCCTTGTCAGTCGAACCTATCACATAAAGTACATGTCAACTAACACCATGCCAATGAGAGGTGGAATGTTGTAGTAATCGATAAAACTACGTTCAGCATTCTAAATACACCATTACTAGCACGCCAGTCGACTTTGTCTATACCATTGCCGTCAATATGAAATCCGAAATTACTACCCGAAAGCTCTGGGAACCTCGAGATCCTAGCAGTACGGAAATTTGGAAACTGATGCAAGAGCTCAACATTAAGCATAACCAACATCTTTCAGTATGGTCATAACAAATCTTTGGTGTCTCATTCTGTGACAATCAAGCTCTCATAGTAGCTGGTTCGCGCTGATTCCTTCTCTAGACTTTTCAAGACCTTTATAACTGGTCGTGCACAAATCGCGCCAAATTTTGGGGCCATCTCTGGGAGTCAATCAATGTAATCCATGAGGGCTCTTACTCAGAAGTGGTGGACGAGCGAGTCCCAGTTTACCAACTACCGAGGTGGTTTGACGGCATCCGCCTGAATTGGGCTGAGAACTTGCTTTGGAATCGATCTTCCACCTCCTCTTCACGCTCTACCGCTGGAAAGGAAGACAACAAAATCGCTGTGACTGAGATTCGTGAAGGCAACTCGGCTGTGAAGCATGTAACTTGGGCACAACTGAGAGCGCTCACAGCGCAACTAGCCAGTGCTTTACATCACAATGGTGTCAAAAAAGGGGACCGTATCGTCGTGGTTGGCGCGCACTCTATACAGACACTTGTGGTGTTTCTGGCGACTCTATGGTTGGGTGCTATCTTCAGTAGTAGCTCCACGGACTTGGGAGTTGCCGGCCTCCTCGAGCGTATCGTGCAAGTAAATCCAAAGGTAATCATGATATATGTTTAGGACTACTTGTCCGACACAACACAACACTCATTTAAGTACTTTGTTGCTGATGCTGGCGCGCAGTTTGTTTTCTTCGATGATGGAGCGTTATATAATGGCAACACCATTGACCTCAGGGTAAAAATTGATGCCGTCGTTCAGGGCCTTGAAGATTGCAGTGAGTTCGATAGCGTGATTCTTGTCCAGCGATTTGGTACCCCATACGATGCTTCTCAGATAAAGCGTACGCAACGGCTGGAGGGCTTTCTACTAGCTCCATCGACTCCAGTTCCACCGATTGAGCGCATCGAATTTCAAGACCCAATGGCCATATACTTCTCATCTGGCACAACCGGTACCCCCAAGGCCATTGTGCACGGCGTCGGGCCACTTTTGCTCAGCCTGAGCAAGGAAAACATCTACCACCACGAAATAGGACCTAATGACACAGCTCTTCAGTACACAACGACAGGGTGGATCATGTTTCTTGCGAGTATTAGTCACTTACATCAAGGAGCGCGGGCCGTGCTGTATGATGGATCGCCGCTCTTCCCTGACCCGGCGGTCTTACTCAAGATAATGTATATGCAGAAGGTCACGGTGCTCGGAACAAGCCCTCGATGGATGTTTGAGCTTATGAGCAAGGGTATAGTGCCACGGCAGGAATATGACCTCTCAAAACTCAGGCTGGTGACGAGCACTGGTATGGTACTGCCGGAGCAAGCATTCGAGTGGTTTTACGACAAGGCATTTCCGAGACACGTTCGACTTAGCAACATGTCTGGAGGAACAGATATCGTGAGCTCCCCCCCATTACGTGTGGCATATTAACTTTGTCAATTTGCAAGAATACTGACCTAGCTTCTCGGAGCTTAGGCCGGTAATTTTGTTTTGGGAAACCCCATTGCACCGGTTCACGCCGGCGGCTTCTCAGGTGGATGCCTTGGGACCCCCATGGCTGTCTTCGACAGTGCTTTACCTGAAGGGAGTGAGGGCTATGCCATGCCTAATGGATTGTCAGGAGAGCTCGTGGCCACCTCTGCATTCCCAAATATGCCGCTTTACTTTTGGGGTGATGAGATGCCTGCTCCTGGGCCAAAATATCGCGACTCGTACTTTTCACGCTTCAAAAACGCGTGGTCGCAAGGAGACTTTTGCGTCATTCATGAAGAAACCGGCAATGTCAGCATCCTGGGTCGGAGCGATGGCGTACTCAACCCAAGTGGAATAAGATTCGGAAGTTCGGAAATTTATGCCATCATAGAGCGCAGCTTTGCAAACGAGATAGCAGAAAGTCTATGCGTGGGACGCCGTCCTGCTAATGCTGTCGACGAAGATGTGGTACTCTTCGTGATGATGAGGGGCGCGAAGAAGCTGGATGCGGGCTTGGAGAGGCAAATAAGGCAAGCAATAGCCAAGGAACTAACGAAGAGGCATGTACCGCGGTATATCTTCGAAATTCCCGAAATTCCAGTAAGACAACGCAGTGCAGCTACTGATCCCAACAACGTATCAAAAATGAAAGAACTCCAACTAACCAATAATCTCCACGATTCAGATTACAGTCAACGGCAAAAAGGTCGAGGCGCCAGTGAAAAGAATACTCTCCGGCAGCAAAGTTATTCCGAGCGGGACATTATTAAATCCAAAGAGCCTCGATTTTTTCTACCAGTTCCAAAGCATTCTAGATCCACCTCAGGCACGCCCTAAACTATAATTATAGAGCACCTACCCGTTTGCAGTGACGCAAGATCCGAGTTGGTTTTGGTGGTGGCGCGGGGCTCGGGTCAGTTTTTACTTGGTGAAATTTCGTTGTCCAGCAAAAATACCACTTATCAGCGCACAGTCGCCCATAAAACATAGTAAATATAATAAAAATTATATCCACAACTGCGCACATAGAAATAGGTTATTTTCAGGTAATTCAATATTTATTTTTAACTATAGTAGATTTTCTGCTGGGCAGCTTCAGGGTTAGGACTAGATATTCTAGGGCTGACCAGTAGCTGCTATAAATACCCATAGCCTGATACCCTCACTTTCACCCCTAGGTGTGAAAGTATTAAGGCCTGTTTTCCACTTAGTAGACTTTAGGTTAGGCCTACAATATTAGGCTATATACAAAGGGGGGAGGCAGTGACAAGCATCTTAGTAACCTTTAACCTATAGTTTCGCCCCTAGGGGTAAAATCTATCTATCTATTATCCTTATCCTTATCCTTACCTACCCCTCTATCTCTAACCCACCTCGCTTTTCACCCCTATAGGCAAAACTAAGAGTCCTGCCAGCCACCTAACCCTTCCACCGCTCTCCAACCCTAATTTGCCTAAAGTAGAAGAGCCTACTATACTATAGTAGCCTATCTTAGTTTTACCTTTAAAAATAAAAGTTCCTCTAGCTCTATACCCTCTTTATACCCCTAGGAGATCTATACTACTACTAAGGCATTTATATTATATTAGCTTAGAAGACTATTATTAGCTTTATTTTAAGCCTATCTTTCTATAATTAGCTTAAAGAAAGATATAAATATTATTATCTTTACTAATTAATTATTAGTATATCTCTTTTCTTTCTTTATTTTTATTATTATTTTTACTTTATATCTATTTTTAATATAAAATAATTAAAGAATTTTATATTATAAAGTAAATATCTAATAAAAGTTATATAAAAGTTAATAATATAGGCCTTTAGTAAAAATATAGAAAAAGTAGCTAAAGATAGTCTATTAAAGATAAAGTTAATTTAATAATAGGCTTAGCTATTTTTACTTATAATAGCTAAGATATTAATAAAGATATTTAAAGCTAAATAGATTAATAGATTAAATAGGCTATTAGATTAATAATATATAATAACTTTTTTATTAATATTTATAAAAAAAATAGAGTAAACTTATTATAATAATTATCTCTTTATTAAATATAGCTTTAAGGTAGTATAATAGATAAGGAAGTATTTAAAAGGCTAAAAGGTAATATAAGATCTTAATAAGCTAATAGAGAACTAAATACTCTCCTTTCTTAACTAAAAAAGGGTTAATAGTAAAGAGTAGCTAGAGCTAATTATAAAATAATATTAAAAGGCAACTTTAAAAAGGCTTAGGCTAGAGGAGGAAAAGATATAGTAAATATATAAAATCTATAATAAAGGTAAGAAAGCTAATATACTATCTAAGGTATCTATAGATTTACCTATTAGCTAAATAAGCTATTAAAGATACTAAGGTATAAGCTATAAGCTAATTACTATAGCCTATTATTACTAGATAGCTAAGGCTAAATCTAGATATAGCTTAGCTTAATATTATAATAGGATAGTAAACTATTAAAAGGAAAAAAGCTAAAGGTAAAAGAGTATATATTTAAAATACTATAGCTTAAGGACCTATCCTTTATTCTAAAGGAAGGGTATAGAAAGGTATATTTAGGATGCTACTAAAATATAGAAGTAGGTCTCTATAATAGAGAGAAAGGTTCTTTTAAAAATAAAAATCTAATTATACTTTTTTTATTATTTTAGATAAAATAGATACTATCCTTTATTCTGACGGAAGGGTATAGAAGGGTGCATTCAGGATGCCACCAAAACGCAGAAGTAGGTCTCTATAATAGAGGGAAGGGTTCCTTTAAAAACAGAAATCTAATTATACCCTTCTTATTACTTTAGATAGAATAGATACTAATTTTAGATAACCTATATAAATATTAAATAAATATAATAGTATTTATATTAACTTTTATACTATTTATTTAGATTATATATTAGAGTATAGAAATTAGTTAATCTAATTACTGATTTATAGGTCTTCTATTAGGAAAGGCTAGTATAGGTTGCCTAAAAAGGCAAACTCTCTAGATATTATTCTAAAAGGAAATTGCCTAATATATAAGATAGAGCCTAAGACCCCCTTTTTACAATAGGACTAGTCTCTAGACCCTATATAGCAAAGTCTATAGCTATTAGGCCTTTATAAAAAAGGTAAAGTATAATAAAAGCAAAGCCTAGGAAAGATACTATACTACTATTTATCTATATTAAAGACTATAGTCTAATTATCTATATAATCTATAAGTTAAGATATATATTAGCTAAGATTAAAGGCTATCTAAAGGTATAGTATAAAGAAATACTAGTAAAGGAGAGGTAAAAGATTATAGTTAAAATAGTAAGATTTATAAAAGCTATTATTAACTAATATAATATTAAGCAACTTATAACTCTTAATATAAAAGATCTGCTAATTAAATAGCTTATAGCCCTAAGGATAAATAGCTTCTGATATTAGATATATAGATATATCTTAATATTAGAAAAGAAGATAAAGAAGTACTATACTATAGACTATAGGTAGATTAACCTAAAGTTACTAGGCAGGCAAAGAGGTTAAGGCTAGTAGTAAAGATAAAATAACAGCCTATAGATAGATAAAGTAAGCTACTAGTACTTTTTTATAAGCTAGGCCAATAGTAAATAGTTTAAGGTTAAGTAGCTAGCTGCTACTATACTAAAGGCTTTCTAAGTCAAGTTACTAGCAATCTAGAGAGCTCTTAAATAGGCAGCTAGATTTAACTAGGCCAGGCTTAATATAGTTAAGCAATACTAAGATAAGGCTAGGCCTAATATATAGCTAGCTAGGATAGGATAGGCAGCTTACCTAGCTAGAATAGAGAAAGAAAGACTAATTAGGCTAAGAGATAAAGTTAAAGAAGGTAAAGTAATTATAGCAGTAGTATAAGATAGTATAAGGTAAGTTATCTAGAATATAGAGGCAATTTTAAAATATAATATAGTTAGGCTTACTATACTATTTAAAGTAAATAAAAAAAAGGCAAATAGTAAGCTAGAGATACTATTAGCAGTTATTTAAGAGAAAGCAATAGTAAAAAAATATTAAACTATCTTTTTTATACTTATTACTATACTTATCTATATTTTATATAATAATTAGCTATTATCTAGACTTATAAAAATAAATAAGATATAATAAATATATTAAGAAGAGCTTTAATTATAGATTGCTATAGATAAAAAAAGTATAGAGATTAATAATACTATTAATATTAATAAATAGTATTAGATATAGCTATAATTATTATTATTATTATTATTATTATTTAACATCTACAAGGATTAGCTCTAGGGTAAGCAAAATAAGATATACTGAGTGCTATCTACAGATGGTTATATCATCGCCTTAGTAAGCATAACAGGGCGCGCTCAGTGGCGCGCCCACATTGAACCAAGGGCTCCCAAAACAACTTCGCAACCTAATTTCTCCTCCAGCAGCAACAGTTTCACGCCAATTAGCAAGAATATACAAAGGTTAACTTCCATCAGCAGATAGTCAACATACTGCAATATAGCATTTATCATACTAGAAATAGCATTATTACAGTATAGTATAGCTAGCCATATAGCAAAGGAAATAATAACAGTTTTACAAGCAGTAGGGGCTGCTTAGGCTATATACAATACTTAGTCACTAACTGAGCAAGGCCTTCCTCTATTAGAGTCGCCTGTTAACCTTCTGATAATAGAAGTCAGCAAGTTTCACAAAGGTCTTAAAGAAGCTACTAAGGAATTTCCTAATCACAGCTTCTAGCTCAGGGGCAAGCTAAGGCCAAAGGCTACAAGGGATTTTCCTATAGTAAAAGAGATATATTAGGGATTTCTACCGCCCGCAAGGGCAGTAGGTATCAGCATCTTTATAATTAAAGCATTTATAGTACTTAGCAAAGTCACTGTAGTATATTTATACTACCAAGAGGTATCCTAGCTGCTATCGCTATAGACTAAGCTCAAGGAGCTTCTTTAATTCTACCTTTAGGCAAAGCATTTTATAGCTTAGCCTATCAATATCTTTCTACTATATCTAGAAAGTCATAGCTAAGAGGCCCCTAGTTTGCCTCTTACAGTACAATACTAAAGGTAGTAGGTCTAGGATAGGGAGCTTAGCTCCTTCCTTTATAAGCTAGTTAGCTAGCTTATTGCTATAAATGCTAGTGTAGCCTAGGCACTAGTATACTAAGATTAGTCCTAGGCTAAGGTCGCCTATCTTCTAAAGTATATAGAAGTCTACTTATAATAAAATTAGTACTATAGAGCTAATACTATTAATTATAGATATATTATCTATATAAATAGTAATATTTTTATCTTACTAGTGCTATATAATTGCTAACTTAAGCCCTTGCAAAGCTCTAGTAATCTCAATATCAAAGACTTCTCTTTTTCCTAGCTAGCTATTGCTACTATTAAGGAGCTAGCTATTATAGAAGATAGTAAAGCTATATCTAGCTATATCTTATTTAATCTTTAAGCTATTGCTAAAGATAATAAGTCCTATTAGCTTACTATTAAGCTAGGTCTATATATATTTAATACTTTCTTCTTTGCTTAGTTAGACTTAAGTGCTCTTTATAGAGATTATAGTTAAGTACTATTATAGAATTAGGTATAGCTATTCTTATAGTATAGCTTTACTTACTATATAAAAGAGCTATATTTTAGCAGTTATCACTATTTATACTATATCTAGTCTATTTTAATATTAAATCTAATATTTATTGCTAGTAAGTTAGCAAATAATAAGGTATTATATATCTAAGTAGGCCTATTAATTAGCTATATATTCTAAGATTTACTATAATAGCAGGTCTATAGGAGGTATACTAGCTTTATACTAGAAGGCTGTTTTTAGATATATTTTCTATAAGGGCAGTATTATATAGTAGGCCTATATAAAGACCTTTTAGATCTTTATAAGTATACCTTTTAGTAGCTTCTTAGCGCCTAGGTACTAGATATCTGCTCTATAGAATAGTATAGGCATTATAACTGACCATACTATATACTGTATTGTAGTAGCTAAGATGCCTTTAACTATATTATTTATACTCCTTAGGTAGTAGATAATTGCTTTTGCTTTATATATCTATTAGTAGATATATATTATAAAGGATAGTTGATAATCTAGCTAGACCCTTAGCTATTATATTACTCCTCTAGCTTATATATTACTGCTCTAGTATATAATAGCTAGGTTAGGCTGCTATTATCTTTGTATAAAGTATATTACTTTTATTTTCTTAATATTAAAGAAGAAGCCTTTAGCTCTTCCTTAAGCCTCTATATTTATAATAGCTTTATTAGCCTATAGAGTAGTTTCTTCTAGTATATCTTCTATAAAAAGCATTACTATATTATCTATATACCTATATCTTTATATAGTACTACTAAGGTAGTATATAGCAGCTATTATAAGTAGATAGAGGATTAGTAATAGTAGTAAGCCTTATAGAATACTATAGGCAAGCTTAATAGCTTTAGCTATTATATTTTAGAATTATATACTAGCTAGGTATTATATAAGGAAGCTTATAATCTACTAGATAAAGAAGTCTAGCTAGCCTTACTTATATAGCTATAGTAATAGTTAATTATAAAAAACTATATTAAAGGCACCCTCTATATTTATTATGACTAGTATAGCCACTTTTTAGTCTTTAAAGGCTATCTCCATATTATATATAAGTACTGCTACAATATTGATAGCACTATACTAGGGCAAAGCGCCAGCTTAATTATAGTAGACTATCTTATACTTAATTACTAAATAGGCTATTTATTTTATAATAATTCTTTTAAGCCCTTTACTAAGATATAAAAGTAGTAAGATTAATCTCTATACTAAGATATTATCTAGGTTCCTCTTATTTAGCTTTAGGATTATAACTACTTTAACTTTCTTAAATATTTAAAGGCAGTATCTATATTATAGATAGATATTATAGATCTCTATAATATAATAGCTAATAAAAGGCTAGATTACCTATAGTATTTTAACTATAATCCTATCTATGCCTAGTAAGGTGTTTCTAATATTAAAGAGATTATGCTTTGCCTTTATTATTAAGATATATTATTTAAAAGATATTTGCCTTAGTTATTCTTCTAGTAGCCTCCACAGATTAGCAATATTATCTATAGTATCTCTGTATATAAGCTTGCTTTAGCCTAGTGTATATACTTTATTAATATTAGTAGAGTAGACCTTATTATCGACTTAGATTAGTGGCAGGGTAAGCTATTATTGCAGTTTAAGCTAGCATATAACATAATATATATTGCCTAGATTAATAATATCTAAAATAATCTTATACTAGAAATCTCTCTTAATATAGTATATAATATACTTAAAATTAACTTAGGCTTACTATATCTCTTCCCCTATAGTAGATTCTATAGCTATCTATATTATATAAAATTCTGCTAGTATATCTAAGTATTCCTTATTCTACTATATACTTGTATATACTTTTTAACCTATTTAGCAATAGCTACTGATCTTAATAGCATTCTTAATTATAGCTAAGAGCTATTAGATAGCTATCTTAATATTAGTATAGCTATTAAATTCCCTATAGAGAGGTTTTATAGCATTCTTAATATTTGTAAAGAAGTACTATAGCTCCTCTTCTATTATAATCTTATATTAGCTAATAACCTTTAGTATAGGCTATATTGCCAATACTTTAATACTTAGTATATAGTAAAGAGAGCCTATAGTAAGATATTCCTTAACTATAGCTATAGCTATTATTATATTAGAAAAGGCTAGGTTAATAGTATTTAGCCTGCCTCTTCCTTTAGCTACTATAGTATCTATATTAGGTTTATTTAGCAGCTACAGTAAGTATTTTTCTACCTATTTAGCTAATTACTTTCCCCCTAATATTATTACTCTATCAGATCGCTATAGAGGATAGCTAGCATTTATATCTCTAGCCACAATTATATTCGCCAGCAGGTTCTAGGCAGTAACTACTTATAGTATAGCCAGTTCTTCTAGGCAGTTGTATATATTAAGTATTATAATACTATTTATATTAAGCTATAGAAGGTCTTACAATTATATATAGGATAGCTATTCTAATTATAGTATATTATATTTTTATATATAGGTAAGCATATAAGGCTATATATCTTATAAGTTCTAATAAGATATTAGGCTAAAGTAATAGAAGCTAAGATACTTTAGTATATAGTATATATCTTTTCTTTAGTTATATAAGGTATATAGTTCTTATAAAAGTATAATATTATAGGCTTCTTTATATACTAGTTGTAAGGTAGTATAGTATATTGCTTTGCCTCTATTAATATTTGCCTAATATAGGCAGAGTAAAAGGGTTTATCTTTTATCTACTATTCCTAGTAGAGGCAATTATTCTTTATATCTTAGTCCTTTTTAGTAATGATTATACCCTTAAGGGTAGACTTAAGAGAGAGGATTGTTATTATACTATATAGGCTATATCGCTAGTAATCACCTTACTAAAAGGCTCTACTAGCTCTAAAAGGAGGTTTTTATAGTATTTAGCTTTAATAGCTTAGGTATTAATAGCTAGGCTTTTAATAGCTAATATTTTAATAGCTTAGGCTCTAATAGTTTAGGCTTTTATAAATCTAGCTATTGCTAATAGTAGAGGTTAGGCAATATCTCTAACCTAATTCTATACTATAACTATAGTAGATATCTTTAAGCTAAGTAACTCTCTTACTACTATCTCTCCTATTCCTAGACTATTACTATATGCCTTAGTCTTAGCTCTCTAAGGCATTAATACTATATTAGCTATAGGCAGATCTAATATTACTATAATTATCTCTATTTTTATAGATATAGTATTTTAGTATATATATTTAGTATTTCCCTGCTTATAAGTATAGATAAGTTCTATCTTTAAGAAGGCCTTAAGCCTATTAGTTATACTCTTTAGCTAAGTAAAGTATTATTTATAGTCTGCCTTATATAGGCTATAGCAATTAGTATATTAAGGTATTGCACTATATTTATCACTTTAATATTCTATTAAGCTATAGTTGCTACAGTATTAGGTGTTTCTATATATATATAGTATATAGAATGCCTAATAGTTATAATATTATTTTATTATCTTTTTATTTATAAGCTTAAAAGAAGGTTTACTAAGGCTTAGGATTTAGAACTTATCCTTTATTAACTGCTTAAAGGATATAATTAATAATATAGTAATATTGCTTAGTTTTATTTTTATAGATTATTGCTATTATACTAGCTATATACCTATTTATTCCCTAATAGCTATATCTATAGTCTATTTATATAGGAGCATTAATCTATCCTAAAAAGGAATAGTTATTAAAAAATCTCTAATTAGGTAGTTATACTATTCTATTTCTTTTTCTACTGCCTAGATGCTATAGCAAGTGCCTTAAAGCTATTACTTCTAGATAATATATTATTAGATCTCCTCTATATATATAGTCAGTGCCTACTTAGTATTAGTTTGCTTAATATATAGTATATCTAGTAATAATATTCTAAGTTTATCTTTAATTATTAACTAGATCTTTAGCCCCTACTTAGCAGATTCTAGGCTATTAGGTAGTCTGATTAATACCTATTTATCCTTTCTAGTAAAGGTTATTAACTTTTTAGAGTAAGGAAGCTTTTTATTCCTTAGCCAATAAGATACAGCCTTTTTAGCAATGCTAATATAGCTTACCGCCCCCTAGGGTTTAGCTATATCTATAGGTGCTGCAGTTAGCAGTATAGTATAAGGTACCTTATCTTTAATAGTATTTTGCTAGTGCTAAAGGAGAATTTCCTAGAGGTATTTTACAAACTTTTAGCTATAGCTATTAGTAAATTAAAGCATATATTAGGAGATTGCACTTATATAGGTATATAAGATACTAGTATAGATATTAAATTGCTCTTAGACTTTAGCAATAGCTTCCTCTATATTATTAGCTAATTCTAATAGTTCTTCTATAATCTCTGCTAATAGTATAAAGGGGTTATTATTAGACTAAGCTTAGTACTTAGTATATAGGTAGGCAGTATATATTTAAATTAGGCTGCTACTTAAGAACAAAAGGTTCCTTATAGAGAGGCTATTATCAATAATAGCCTCTTAAACTATACGATTTAGAGTCTCTAGGGGGCTTACATATAGCCTGCCGGCTACTACTAGCGTGGCTTGCGGCGCAGGCGCCATGCCTTGCGGCAGGTGGTATAGATAATTCGGCAGGTAGATTATATTTCTTCGCCAACTCAACTATCTATGCTATCTACAAGGTAGGGGTATCTATAGATATAAGAGGAGAGTTGCATAAGATATAGCTATAATCGCTTATTGTACAGGAGCTATAGGGTAGAGAGCTGTAGAATAGGCTACTAGCTACCCTAGGCGTAATTGCTTTATAGGATAATAGTAGGTAGATATTAGTATCTAAGACTATATAGAGGATCTTAGCTATAGTCTATATTATAAGAGTCCTTACTATATAGCAATACTAGCTAGAAAGGGAGGAAATGCTTATCCTTTATTCTGACGGAAGGGTATAGAAGGGTGCATTCAGGATGCCACCAAAACGCGGAAGTGGGTCTCTATAACAGGGGGAAGGGTTCCTTCAAAAACAGAAATCTAATTATACCCTTCTTATTACTTTAGATAAAATAGATACTAATTTTAGATAACCTATATAAATATTAAATAAATATAATAATATTTATATTAACTTTTATACTATTTATTTAGATTATATATTAGAGTATAAAAATTAATTAATCTAATTACTATTTTATAGGTCTTCTATTAGGAAAGGCTAGTATAGGTTGCCTAAAGAGATAAACTCTCTAGGTATTATTCTAAAAGGAAATCACCTAATATATAAGATAGAGCCTAAGACCCCCTTTTTATAATAGGACTAGTCTCTAGACCCTATATAGCAAAGTCTACAGCTATTAGGCCTTTATAAAAAAGGCAAAGTATAATAAAAGTAAAGCCTAAGAAAGATACTATACTACTATTTATCTATATTAAAGACTATAGTCTAATTATCTATATAATCTATAAGTTAGGATATATACTAGCTAAGATCAAAGGCTATCTAAAGGTATAATATAAAGAAATACTAATAAAGGAGAAGCAAAAGATTATAGCTAAGGCAGTAAGATTTATAGAAGCTATTATTAACTAATATAATATTAAGCAACTTATAACTCCTAATATAAAGGACCTGCTAATTAAATAGCTTATAGCCCTAAAGATAAATAGCTTTTAATATTAGATATATAGGTATATTTTAATATTAGAGAAGAAAATAAAGAAGTACTATACTATAGACTATAGATAGGTCAACCTAAAGTTACTAGGTAGGCAGAGAGGTCAAGGCCAATAGCAAGGATAGAATAATAGCCTATAGGTAGACAGAGTAAACTGCTAGTGCTTCTTTATAAGCTAAGCTAGTAGTAAATAGTTTAAGGTTAAGTAGCTAGCTGCTACTATACTAAAGGCTTTCTAAGTTAAGTTACTAGTAATCTAGAGAGCCCTTAAGCAGGCAGCCAGATTTAACTAGGTTAAGCTTAGTATAGTTAAGCAATACTAAGATAAGGCTAGGCCTAATATATAGCTAGCTAGGATAGGATAGATAGCTTACCTAGCTAGAATAGAGAAAGAGAGACTAATTAGGCTAAGAGATAAAATTAAGAAAGGCAAAATAATTATAATAGTAGTATAAGATAGTATAAGGTAAGTTATCTAGAATATAAAGGTGATTTTAAAATATAGTATAGTTAGGCTTGCTATACTATTTAAAGTAAATAAAAAAGAGGTAAATAGTAAGCTAGAGATACTATTAGCAATTATTTAAAAAAAAGTAATAGTAGAAAAATATTAAACTATCTTCCTTATACTTATTACTATACTTATCTATATTTTATATAATAATTAGCTATTATCTAGACTTATAAAAATAAATAAGATATAGTAAATATACTAGAAAAAGCTCTAATTATAGATTACTATAGATAAAAAAAGTATAGAGATTAATAATACTATTAATATTAATAAATAGTACTAGATATAGCTGCAATTGCTTATTATATAGAAGCTATAGGGTAGGGAGCTATAAAATAGGCTACTAGCTGCCCTAGGCACAACCACTTTACAGGACAATAGCAAATAGATATTGGCATCTAAGACTATATAGAGGATCTCAGTTATAGTCTATATTATAAGAGTCCTTACTATATAGTAATATTAGCTAGAAAGGGAGAAGATGCTTAAGGATATACAAAAGTCATATATAAAGGACGAGGCAGAGGAGCAGGTCCTATCAATATTCACACTAGTGCATGAGCACTATCGATACTATATAGTTCGCATAGGCGACTAGCTAGATATATAGCCAATACTAATAGACTAGCTACTTAATATATATAGGTATAGGTTTAAGATCATATTTACCATGCCTATATAGGGTTATATATAGTAGAAGGGCAAGGAAATATAGTATAAGATAACTAGCCTATATATAAATATTCTAGGGAATATAATACAGAACTTAGTCAGCAAGGCATAGGACTTACTAGCATAAGCAATAATATATAGCTATAGGGGGTTAGCAGAACTTCCCTAGATACTATAGGAGCTAGCTGCTGACAATATCTTATATAACGCCTAAGGCTATAGCTTCCTAGAAGACAGCTATAACAAATAGGTCTAAAGATAAGAATATTAGCTACTCTATTAGATCAGCAAAAGTATAACCCTAAGTGCATAGTAGGTATAAGGAAAATAATTTTATAGCTATACTATTAGGCAATAGGCTATAGCTATAAATAGGCTATATAAGTTAATACTCCTACTTATATACCTAACCTTAATATCTATATATAGTATAGAGATAATTAATATCTAATATATAAATATAGTAAATAGTAGATTATAGAATATTATTATATATAGCTATATAGTAGCCTAGATAATAATATACTATAAAGGCTAGCAATATAGTAGATAGGCTAAGATTATCTACTACTTTTTTCCTTATAAGGTTAGTAAGGTTTTTATCTAATACCTATAGCTTATCCTTTTATTCTAATAAGGTATATATAGATTAAAAAATAACTCTAATATATATAGCCTATTCCTTTAGGTATAGAATATAATAGGGTATATATTAGAGGAAGGATAGGGCAATATACAGCCTGACACCATATAGCACCTAGATAGCCTATAGCAAGTGATGCTAGACATATTAGAGCAGTATACTGGCCAGGCTATACTCCTAAGAGACTAGTACTATATAGCTATTGCTATTACTAATTAATTTATAGGCTAGTAGGCATCTACTATATACCTAGATATATTAAAGAACCTAGATAATAAGCAGCCTATAGAAGATTAGCCACTTTACCTTTAGATAGGCTATATATTATATATATTAGAGCTTATATATAGGAAAGAGGTATACCTAGGCATTTTAAATATAGCTAGCATTTTAGAGAAGTTTAGGCAGGTAAGTATCAACTAGTATACTATATTAAGGCTAGTAGATTAGACCTTGTCAATAATATAGGCTAAAAGGAAGCTTATAGCTATTAACTTAGCTTAAGATAATATATAAAAGGCTAGGTTCCTTTAACTAAGGCAAATTAATATACCTAGCTAGATCTAGGCTTTACTAGACAAAAGCATATACCTAAGAGGGAAGTAGATGTCTATACTTGCAGCTATATAGTCTAGGGAGATACTAGTGCTATATATAGCAGGCATTAATAAGGGGAAGAGTATCGCATTCATACTGCCAGCAAGCTACACGCCTAAGGGGGTCACTATTGTAGTTATGCTACTAATTATGCTAGAGCAAGACCTTATAAGATATTGCAAAATAGTAAATATAACTGCTACTATTTAAAAAGCTAGCTAGAGCAACCTGCTAGTAAGTATAATATTTATGACTCTAGAGAGGGCTATTATAAAGTTATTCAATACCTTTATATAGCAGCTCCTTAACCAAGGCAACCTTAATAGGATTATAATTGACAAGTGCCATATAATATTAGATATACAGAGGGCAAGTAAGATAAGGAAGGGTTTCTGCCCTAGCCTTCTAGAACTTAGAGAGGCTCTTATAATATAGGGCATATAGATTATATTATTGACTATAATACTCTCCCCTAGTAAGGATAAGAAAGAGCTATTTAAGTAACTTAGGCTTATATAGACTAGACTAATAGTATACTAAGGCTAGATAGTAAAGAGCAACCTATAATATAGGGTAGTATTAATCCCTATAGGCTAGAATAGCTATAAGCTAAAAGATAATAAGGCTATATATCTAATATTAGTACTAGGAGGCAGGAGATCTATAGTATATATAGATACTAGAGTAAGGGCAGAGAAGCTGGCTAAGTAATTTAGGTGCTAGAAATTCTATGCCAAGGTTAGCATAGCAGCCAAGAAAGAGGTCATCTACTAGGTATAGGCTATAGCAGAGGATAGGCCTATTATAGCAATAAGCGTGCTTAGTATAAAGGTAAATATAAGTGATATAAGACTGATTATATACACTAGCCTACCATATAGTATATATAATCTCTGCTAAGAGAGCAGCTAGGCAGGCAGGGATAAGGAAAAGGCTAAGTTAATTATAATATATATACTGACTAATACTAGATAATAGGGGGCCAAGGAGGCAGAGATAGAATCGTTTATTAGCAGTAAGGCATATTGCCAGATAGCAATAGACTTAGTTATAGATAGTATATATACTAAGGAGCACTATAGTAAAGGAGATATACTATATAATATCTATAAGCTAGAGCTAGCACTAGTCGAGACTAATATAGGAGGCAAGGCCATATACTTAGCTATAGGAGATGCTAAAGCGGCCAGTTTAGGCCAAGATAGTGGCTATATTAAGGATATAGCAGATAAGGATATAGAAGAGGTCAATATAGGTATTAATAATATACTTTACAATTATATAGTAGGAAAAGGCTAACTATTATAAGCTATAGAGAGGAGGTATACTGCTAAGGCTATTAGTAAGAGAGAAGAGCTTTAATACTAACTTACTAACTAAATAGGTATTTATATATAGTATCAGTTAGATAATTTTACTAGGCCTAATTATATAGAGGCCAACTATAGTATAGTAGATAATAATAAGCAGTTCTAATATTAATCAGATTATAAGGAGATAAATTGCCAATTCTAATTGTTAAAGGTAATAGAGGTATATTCTAGCTATTTCCTATATAAACTACTATACTTAATATATAGGAGATATTAGCATAGAACTAGTATATAGGAGCTATACAATACTACACCTACTAGGATATATATATACCTAGATATACTTGTTAAGATATATTATAGTTAGATTAGTATATAGTTATATCTAATAAAGGAGCTTATTAAGTTTGCCTAGTTAGTTGACCTATTAGTTATTATAATAGATAATAAGTGGCTTAGTAGGAAGAGGAATTTTAGGTCTAAGATAGATATATATAACCTGGTCTATCTAATACTATAGATTATAAGGTAGGTTGACGCCTTTATATAGTTAAGTAAAGATAAGGTAGATAGATAGCAAGGAGGAGGGTTAGGGCTAAGGAGGCTATATAATACTTAAAGTTAGTAAGGGAATAACTATATAAAGAGAGTAAAAGAGATAGTACTATAAAGGTAAAAAATAATATTAAAATAAGAAAAGTAAAAGTTTAGTAAAAAAGTCTACTTAAAGATAACTACTTTTATAGCTATTTTATCTAAGCACTATATAATATCTAGCCTATCTTAGAAGCAAATACCTAATTTACTATCTTAAAGTATAATAAAATAAGAGCAAGAGGACCATCCTAAACTATATATATATAATCTTAATTAAAATATATTAAAGTTTATAATAAAGATAATATAGGCTACTAAGGGCTTATTAAGCTAGATATAGACTTTATAAAGTTTAGATTAAAGCTTATTAAAGATAATAAGATAGACTGACTATATTTATCTAAATATTTCTATTAAATAGTTAATAATAAGCTATTTATAAAGCTATATCCTGGCAGAAGTTATAAAGGTCTTAGATTATATATATATATAGATATCCCTATCCTTTTTAAAAGCCTATATAAAGATATTAAAGCAGTAGAGGTAGCAGCTAAGGTTAAGCTATAGCTTGTTTATAGCCTATATAGTGTCTAGGCTCGCCTAGTCTAGGCTATTAAGGAGCTTCTAAAGGCATTCTAGATATAGGTGCTTACCTATAGAGTAGGCATCTAGGCTGCCCTTATAGGCGTCTAGGAGTATAGTATAGGATTCTACAACCTATAGTATAAGGCAGTTATAGCCTTTAAAGGAGAAGATATAGATATTATTAAGGTTAAGGTTAAGGTTATAATTAAGATTAACTTTATAAGTGGCAAAGTCCTAGAGGCTATTAATAGTAGCCTTTAGAATACTATATATATAGCGCCTAGAGAATGATAAGATAGTCTTCTATATAGTGATGCTCAATAGATAGGAATTATCATTGCTTAGGGTATCTATAGTATATTATTATTATTATTATTATTATTATTTAACGTCTACAAGGATTAGCTCTAGGGTAAGCAAAATGAGACGTGCTGAGTGCTATCTACAGATGGTTATGTCATCGCCTTAGTAAGCATGACGGGGCG